>QOCX01000645.1:0-47339 GCA_005959815.1 Sarcophaga bullata | reverse complement strand
TCGATATTTGACAAGAATATTTACTTTCCCCTCTTACAATTTTTCTCTTATAAGAAGGTTTCTGACTCATTCTGTTTGGGTATCCAGCAAATTTAGACAGTCGTACCAAAGTGCATATGGATTTCGAATTTATTACAAAAAATCAAGATAATTCGGTCTCAATAATTATAAAGAGCAACAAAAATTACAATTTCTTAACACACATGCACACTGTTTTCTCCAGCAAACTAATAAGAAAAATAAAACAAAACAGAAAAGAAAAAATTACAATAACGAATCAACAGTACAGTTCTGAAAGTTGCCAGATCAATAATAATCGCAGTATAAATATAACAAAAGGTGACGTTCTACTTTTAAAATTGCAACACTCAAATCCACTGGAAAGNNNNTTTTAAAAGCTAAGAATCTAACAAAATGTTGTGGGAACGAAGAATAAGCCGTATACATAAAATTTAGGCCTTTGTAAACCAAACTATTTGAAATACGATATTTAGCTGCGAATTATAATTAAACATCCTTGCAAACCAGATGTCTTGCATACATCGCTTATCAAATTGCATCTTAATCTTGGAATATTTAAATTAATTCTATAACGTGTTACCCTGTATTTAAGTGTGTAAATCTATGAAGAAACAAGAAATTGCATTTTACTTGAACTTTATTGTTTAAGTCATGCAGTCGTACATGATTACTTTTTACTTTCAACCAATTGCACACACATTGATTTGTCTTCAGGTCTATAAAGGTGTTCAAGTGGAGTCGTAAAAATGCCTTGCGAAGGGCATTTTAAATGCAGGCGAATTAAGAATTTGTTTTTTGCAATTTTTGTGTAGAGGAGAAATTTGAAAAATATGGGGCTCTACTCTTTGACACAATTACTCTAAGGCCCTGCAAACTTGCATTGAACTCTTTTGTTTACATAAGCATTTTCAAGATAGTAAATACATGGGTAAACCTTGTGGGGACAACCGCCGCATAAACATTTCGTTTAGAAACACTCGACATTCTAGGACAATTTTGCATTTGGTGAACACATTCTCTAGGGGCTTAATAGCTGACATATTCTCATATCTGATCTGTATAGCGACAGCTTTTATACCCATTATTACACCTATAAACCGTACGACAATATGTTCCTTGTAAAAAGAATAATCCGGAAATGGATGACTACAAAGAAATGAAATTTTCTGGAGTTACTTGCCTAAGAAAATGACACGAAGCTATACGATATACTTTGCGAGTCAGTTCGGCTATGAGTGTTCACAATAATAGGTCTCGTATTACCATTAAGGGCCTCTATTGTTTCCAATTATTTTTACTCTGAGTATAGGAACCTTCTTTGCAAGCATTTAAAATAATATGTTGCATGTTGCCTGCAACATATTGCTTCATTGAATAAATTTGTCAGTAACTTTCCTTTCCTTTTGTACTGTGCCTGGCTTATTTGAACAATTCAAAGTTCATAGTCGTACATGAATTTCTATGATTTTCTATTTTCTATGAATTTACAAATGCATTGTAATAGAAAATTGTAACCGAATGAATGAATGAATGAATGAATGAAATGTACAGAGTGTATGAATAAAGTTTTGCGTGTGTGTGGCTTATTTTTGAAAACTTTTCTTGTGTTTTTTTTTATTATTTTTTTTTTTTTTGATTGTGGAAAGATCAAGGCAGGTTTTGCTTTCCTTGTTTAATATGGCCTTAAGGCTGCAATTTAAATTTTATTGTTTAATTTTATGTCTATAAAGTTTGTTAAACAAAATAAATATTTGCAAGCAATTAATGCAAAATAAAACATAAGAAAAATTACGCACAATTTAAGGAGATTAAAAAGAACAGAAGAACAATTCAAAATTGTTTTGTTATAAAATGGAAAATAAAAATTTTTTTTAAGAAATCTGAGGTTGGCTCATTCATTAAGGCATTCCAATTAAGTGAATTAAGAAGAATAATAGCAGAAAAAATAATTCAAATTACATTCAGAAGTAAACCTCTTAGAATATGACCCCTTAACCTCTTTTGAATGCTTATAAATGCTTATAATGCTTGTTAAATAAGTTTCTCTATTTTATTTTCATTTCACAGAACGCTTTTTCCGTTGGCTTGTTTTCCGTGGTTTATTTTAAGACAAAAGATTCGTTCTGCTCTCCATGTTTTTTCCCCGCATTTTCTACTTATTGTGCGTTTATATTTTATACGTTTTTTTCTTGTTAAGGAAAATAACAATTGTTTGCATAAAAATCAACGGAGCATATTAATTAAATAAATTTTAGCAACCATAACAGCAAGACGGGGGTATATAAAAGTAAGGGAACTTACGAAAAAAAAATTGTTTATAATGATGAAATAATAATGCAACGGTTTAAATGAGTTAAAGGACATTAACTCCACCAAACAGAGAAAGGAGTGCAGTTCTTAAAAAAAAACCCAAGCTAAACAATATTAATTAAGGAATCATTAGTTATGGTACACCCCTAGACGTATGAGCATTAAATTAAAATTAATATTACTCATACGCTTAGGTGTGTGTGTGTGTGGTTTTCTATATGAAACAAAACACCGTTCATTTGCAATTTGAATATCTACTTAAGGCACCATTAATCTTATGTTTGTTGTTGCTTAAACGAGAATGTGTGTATTAATATCAAGGAAACGAGGGAAGTAGTACTCCTTCCTGCCAGGTACCATAAAATTTAATTTTTGCAAAGACGCATCAGCTTTTTCATGTGAGTTACTATTATTAAAGAAGTCCACGTTGCAAAATAAGAACTAAAACCGTATTATTTATGTTGAGACGTATGAGTATTGAATATCATTTAATATTACTCATACGCTAATGTATATTGTATTTGTTTTAAAAGAAATGCTTCCGTTTTAAACTGAAAAATCAATTAAAAATTATAAATGAGAACCAAAATAAGCGAATAAACTTCTCTTATGACAGAAATTCAAGAAAAGAAAAATTTCAAAAATAGGAAAAGCTGTGCAGAAATTGCCATGGAATTGAAACTCGAAGGAATTGAAAATATAATGACAGAGGCGGTAAGAAAGAAAGTTTAAGGAAGTTGATTGTATTTCAAAAAGCGAAACGCAATTCTAAAAACGGCTTATTTAAAAAATTTTCTTCTTCGCTAAAAACAGCTGTTGAGGACAAATTAATCGATGTGGATATAGAATTTGATGAACAATAATGCCATCGTGGAACGGGCAAACAAATTAAGAAGTTTGGAAGTTGAATTGGAGGGAAAGGATCCTTTCAATGACATGAAAGAACCTGCCAATTATCTGAAAGAGGCAATCAGACAAATACTTGATAAAGTAGTACATCAGAAGGGCAAAGCAAAATGTTTTAATCAAGCAGAGATTGGAAGAGGAACTGTATAGCGCCAAAACAAAAGAGAAAATAATCGTCTTACCAACAAGAAAACTAACTTTAAAGTAAAATGAGGTAGAACTGAGACTTAAGATCAGATATAGGAACAGCAAAATTAATGGAAGAACAATTCATTTTAACTTTATTAATGACCGGAATATTTCAATGTATGTTAGACTATTGAACAACTTCTCTATAAATATCTAGCCCTTAGTAAGTTGAGGTTGAAAACCCTTGTTATAAACTCCTTTGAGACGAGAGCCGACATCAAGGCTCTCCATAGATTCATTATTAGTTTGAGCTGGTTGAGAAGTGCTATGGCTTCAATCTGTCTGTGTAATTCCTGCGCTTCCTTATTCTCCCTTTCCTACTTGCCCTCCTTTTTCCCTCATATCCCCTATTTTCCTCTCCCCTTTAGGACGTTGTACAATGTATCAACTGGACCTCCGGGTACTGTACTTGTCTTAACTGATAAGACCTAGACCTAAACCTACTGAAGCATTGCAGACCAGTATTACGTCCATTGCAAAGAAAAACAGTGAAAAATATAAAAAAGCATGAATTTACTAGGAAGCAGGCTACTCACCATTGTAAAATGTAAACTACTAAGATAACAATACATATATATTATAATACAAGACCTTGATACATATGATAATTTGAAGTAATATGAACATATATCTGCTTATGACCAGACAATAATCAAATAAATACTGAAAGCTTGATTGTTATGGTTTTGAAAGTTCTAAAATATTAACCCGATACTTGGAGATGGAACTGGTGTTAGTACAAATAATTTTTAAATGAAATGGAAAATATTTTCTTATTTAAAAAATCATGTTTTCAGTAGCATTTGATTTTTGTTCAATTCTGTTTCAATTTCTCTTCGTAAATCATAATCTTGTTGCCAAACAATTTTTTGAGAAAATTTTTCGATTATTTTCCAAAATTTATCTACTCTCATCAATCTGTATTATCGAATATTAAATTTTTAATTAAGAATCTTTGTTTAACTTTTTTTTTTCTTTTTCCAAAAATTTTCCAACTTATTTACTTGGAAAATTGCAAAAATTTTTGTTTTTCTCTACAAACAGCAACAAAAACAAAAACGAAAACGAAAAAAAAGAGAACTCAACTCAATCATTATTCATAAACATCTTTAAATTGTTTTAACTTGTTAGAAAATCTTCAATCTTCTGCTGCTACTGCTACTAACACTGCCACTGCCACTGCCATTGCTACTGCCACTCCTTCTACTGCTGATCAGAATACATTTCTACAAAAAATAACAACAACAAAAAAAGCAATATTTGCAACAGAAGAAAATTTATGGCATGAAAAATGGAAAATTTCCTTTTTCTTTTTTTTTCCAAAAACAAAAAAGGAAAAAACTATGAAACAAAGAAAAATTTTCTACTAAAAGTTGAAAAGTTTTTCATTAGTTTGCCAGTTACTATAACTGTTATCAATATCATGTACATACATACGTATTGTAAAATATATGAAATGCTGAATATGTTGCATGCAACATACATATAAGCGTGTTAATATTTGTTAAATAACTATGAAAATCATTGATATATTGTGTATAAACATCATCATCATCATGATGTTTTAATTTCAGTTTGTTTTTTGGGTTTGGAAAAGAATATTTCTTTGGTTTTTCATTAAAATTATCCACGTGGAAAATTATATTTTTTTTCTCTCTATTAAAACAAATGATATTTTAATGAAAACTATTTCGCACATACACAGGCAAAAACGAAACCTATTTAGCAACACAATAGATTTTCTTTTCTCTTTTTTTTTTCTTTGATTGTGTTCATAAATTCTAATCAAAGTTTAGTTACTCTTATATGGATGCCAAGTCAATGAAACATCCGACAGTATAATATAGCTGGCAAAAACGCTGCGAAGAGATTATATCCTGGCAGATGGCACACTGTTTAGACCAGCAAAATAATAAAAAAAACAAAACAAAATAGAAAAAAAATTACAATAACAAATCAACAATACAGTTCTGAAAGCTGCCAGATCAGTAGCAAACGGAGTATAAATAGAACAAAACGTAATGTTTCTATTTAAAAATTTTAATATTCGAATCCACTGGAAAGGAAATTTTAAAAGCTAAAAACCTAACAAAAATGAAAAATGTCCCGTAAACCCGTAAAGATCAATCCTTTGTTAGGACGATAAAACTAAATGACTGACATCACTACTCGTAGAACATTTAGAATCCTCTGTACTTTTTTGTAAAAAGGACAAAAGTCTTTTGGAAGACATCTGATAAGCATTCTAAAACAATATAGAAGAGAGTTGCAGCTCTCTGAAGTCAAATTTCATTAAGGCACAATAAAGCTCCAGAATTAATTGACAAATTCTGTTTAATCCGTCTGTACAATAAGCACCATAGTTTCGCATTTAGTGATCGATCCGATATCTAGTTGCGAAAGATCCATTGAACAACTAAAGTGAACAATTGTAGTCCGCGAACTAGCATAATTGTTAATCATTGTAGGATTGGGTATGATAAACTGGAAGAAATCCGCAATAACACCATTTAGAAGAAGAAGCAAATTGTCTAAATTGAAATATATTCGACTCCTACGTGCGCGACTGCCCGGTTAGACAGAGCACTCCGACAGTAGCTCAAATGAAGTTGAACAAGATCAAATTGAAGGTGACTACAGTGAGTTCACTATTCCATTATAGGAATTCACAGTTTAGGCTCATCTCTATACATCTTAATACGATGCATCATTTTATTTAAAAAAAATATTTTTGAACGAGATACAAGCCGAAAAACCGTAATCCTTATAGTTTTAAGAACTTTGGGGGCATTACCTAGCAGAGCTGCTGTTTTCAATGCCTCTGCAGCAAAAAGTGTAAACGAGCTTAGAACTTTACATTCTATTATAATCAAACTTAATTCTTAAGCTGTTTAAAAGCCATTAAGTGGGAGCTTAATAAAAACAAACAAATATTAACGTATTTAAAGCTGTTTCTTAAGTTTTAAGATTCTTAATGGATTCCCAGAATTTTGTGTTTTCTTTTATATGAGACTGTGCACTTAAATTTTAAATTCTCATTAAACTCCCTCACCTATACTGTTATACATTTATTTTTTTCTGCTGGTGTTGTTGTTATTGTACTCATTTAATTAAATTCCAATTTTTTATGGCATAAAATAAGGCAAATACAGAGCAGGAATAAAAAACAGAAACAGTAGAATAGAATTTTAATAGGGGGCGGAAAAAAGAAGAAAAGAAAGGAGAGAATGATTTTATTTTTATTATTTGTGGGTTATTTGTTTGACTTTACACACACACATACTCACGGCAGAGAAGGTGATGTAAATGCAGAGAAAAGTGATTACTTTTTTGTACCTGCAACCAACATTATGTACTCCAGTTTGCCGGGAAACAAAGAAAAACGAGAGAGAAAAAAATTAATCAAATAAACAGTGAAAGCTGGAATGTACCAATGGGCATGGTCATTGTTATTTGCGGGACGTTTACTCTTTTTCTTTTATCTCAGACACAATCACGGTGGAAATTTAAGTTCCTTACTATAGAAACACCAGTCAAACACTTCGTATGACTGTAGTAACCAAAGAAGATTGTTATCGATCGGCTTAACTAGTCACTAAGGTATCTGGTTAGGTGCTACCATGTCTATTCACAGAGATTACGAGTTGCATAGAGTCTTAGGATATTATAGGCAATGCGAAATCTGACAAGGTTTCCAATATACAAGCAAAACTGAAAGATCTGGAAAGATAAAAGCAATACAGTCGAATAGGTGACAACGATATATTGACAACGAATTGTTTCGCAGAAACAGATGCTCTACAAAATGAGAACGACTATCAAGTGATTGCAACTAGTGGAGAGGAGCCAAGCTTATTCAACTCGTGTACCAAGTCTACTGTATAGTGGAAAGACAAACCTGCACAGTTTTAAATAAAACTCAGCAAACACTTCAGGTGTATTTAATCGAACAATTAGGAACACAGATCTCTGGAAACCAAAAGGGAACAACCCACACTCAAGTAAGTCTATACGAATAGGAATTATGTACTGGAATTGGAATTAAAAGCAAGAATAGGCAATTAATACATCATTCACTGTAGAAGGCAGAAGATCATTGAATCCGTGAATGAAGCCTGTAGGGCCTGCTGACGTAGACTTGAGCTTACTCTACATGAAGATGGCAACTACAAGTTGAACTAAGGGCGACCTATATAAGGTAGACTGATAAATAATGATTAGCTTTTAGAAGATATGATTGAATTGATACACTTTTATGTCCATGCTTGTTAGGTTACACTGTATGTATGTTGCTATATCTACGTTCATATGCATTAACACACTGTGTGTATATAATATTCTATTTGTTCTATTACATATACGAACACAATCTAATATAACATACATATGTATACGTATATACGATGTAGTATTCACGTATGTGGTTAAGAATTAGTCAAACGTAAAAATCACTTTAAATTAAATTGAATTCTCTGTCTGTTTGTAACATTATTTTTGTTTTGTTTTGCCTTCATTTTGTTATCGTTGTTATCGTTAATGTTGATGGTTTTTTTTCAGTCATTTTGATGGATTTTCTTTCTCTTTCATTTATCTACCTCTTCTGAACACATTCTCTAACTCGGTGTTTTAGTTTTAACAAAAGGAGTATAAATAACATACTCTCTACTGTAAAACAAACAAACACATACAAAGGAAATTATACAAACATTAAGAGCACACAGCTTCACAAGGTAAATCATACCGTAAAGGGGTATATTTTATTAATCAGTTTTTAGTATGATTTAAAGGGTCATTTTCTCTCTTTCTTCTTCGCTTTTGTTAATTAAAAGTCAAGATGTTTTTTTGAATACAAATTTTTAATACTAAAGTCCAGGAACCACTTTAAATTTCTCCTTTTTTACTTTGTGCTTCGAAAATTTTCCAGTTTCCTTGGCAGTTTTATAACTTTTTTTTTAATGATTTTGCAGAAAATTATGTAATTTTTATGGGTAAAGAAACTCTATTTCAGAATGTTTATATTGGAGAAAAACAAAAATTTCAGTAAATGGGTTGCACGTTGGATATATCGGATCATGACTGTGTGCATTTGATGTTGTCTTAAGCAGTCCATTTTTTTAGCACCAGTCTGTTTCAAATTGATGGCAGTTTAATTTGACTTTCAGCCAATGTTTGGCGATTTACACCAATCTCTTAGTCAGACAATCAATTAATGCAACTGATTAAATAAAATTGATCGCAGTTGGTAGGCAGCTATATTACTTGCCGATAAATTCAAAACACTTTTCCTTTCCAGCTGCTAATTTTTGCCACACGCTCAAGCTATAGTTGTCAGTCATGTAAGCACAAAACTGTCACAAAAACATTGTATTGAAACACTAAAGAATATCTTTTTATTACACCTTCTGTATAAATAACAACACAACACAAAAACTCCCCACTTTAAATAGCCTTTAAAAGACTGCAGTAAAATCTTTTCATTTCCATGAATTTTTTCATGCTCAATTTGAGTTTTTCTTCTTCTCAAGGTTTAGAATTTAATTTTCACACCCAGCTCTTTAGCATTCACCTCGGCATTCTTTTTAAAGCAATAAAGAGAATTATAATATCGTATTTTAGAGAAGAAACTCCCTATTCCCCTGTCTCCGTAACTCCTGCAACACAAGACCTTTACGTAATATATGGGTATTGTAGACTTGTAAGGTGCTATAAAAGCATTATTCCTCGCCATGCACTTGGTTTATGCAGCTGTTGGCTCTTTTTTTTCGCTGTGCTGTGCAAGCAACGAAAGAATTTTCATATTTCAACGCATACCAAACAATTTATTGCAACACAATGAAGCAGCAAAAGTTTATAGTATTTGTGGCACACACACACACACACAATAACAAAAACATTTAGTTGTGCCACAGCTTTAATTCATAAGTAAGCAAAAGCGTTAGGATGAGGAGAGGACGGAAAAGTAAGCAAAATAGCAGCAGTGAAGGAAATATTTCAGAGAAAAAACAAAACACTCGCACCCCAAGACTTTTTAAGAGTACAACATAACGTGAGCAGGAGGTACAGTGAAACAAAAGGTGGAATAAACAAGAATTTCTTAATGTTTCGACCTGCAGAAGAAGCATAGTAAGCATATAGTAAGGCTGTTTTCTTTGACAACCTGATGAGCTCTACGACTAGAAAAGCTCTCTAATCGCTTGTGATTTTACACAAAAATTCTAAGCAGGAAAGACTGATCCTTCCAGAGAAGCGTATGAATTTCTATAATATCTGTACACCTGTACAGCGCTGGTATATTTCCCAAGGCAGTGAGTTATCTTTATTGACACCGAACAGCACCCAGTATTTCGTTAGGGCAATAGGCATCAGGAATAGATTGTTCGAACAATCCAATTAATAAGCAACACAATCACAGAAATAAAAACGACGTAAAGGACGATAGATTTGATACACTTTAAAAAGGTCATGGGTTAGTATCACAATCAATGTATTGATTGGAACCCTTAAAGTGGATAAAAAAAATTGAATTGGCTGAAAAGGCTTAGAGCCCGTTCAAAGTGATAGAAGTGGTGGCATGGTATATTTCAAATATTTGCAGATGTTCCATCCTCCTTTAGAATAAGAATAAAAAGTCCCACAATTAGTAATTTTATTGACATAATCTTAAGAAGTCCCGGGTTTGATCCTGCCTAAATAGTTGCAATGACTAATTAAATAAGTAGTAAGTAAGTAAACTCTTTTAAGGCACTGTATTCTGTTAAGGAAGAAATTTTAATTTTTAAACATAAAATAGTAAACGAGCATAAGTATCTATAAACAATATTTGCTAACAACAACAACAGCAGCAGCAACAACAATATGAAACCTATAATATAATACAGAAACAACAATAACAACCGAAGGAAAAAATATAACCTATAACAACTATAATATTGTATAACTTTGTAATACAACGACTAACATTACAATTTATTACCATGATTATTTACAAATGTTTGTATATGTACCCATGCTCATTCTCCTTCTCTTGTTGTATTGAGCAACACATAAACAACTACCAACAATTGCTCGCACATACACATGCACATACACTTGCATAAATAGAAAGTTTGAAAAGAAAATGGCAGCATATTAAAATTAACAATAATTTATGGTTTTTCATAATTTTCAATATCAAACAAACAAAATACAAAGAAAACATATACAAAACAAAAAAAAAACTTCATAAATAAGTAAAAATAGATTATAATGCGAAATAAGAGAGAGAGAGAGAGCGAACAAAAACAAAAACAAAAAAAAAACTATGATATTGTGTATATAATTTAAATAAAGCTTCGCTCGTATATTAATAACGTATATAGATAAGGCTCTCATGGAAAGAGGAGTAAAGGGAGTGTAGCAAAACACTTTATAGCAGTACAGTAGCCGTATTGTGTTCGAAACATTTAAGCCATGGTCATGAATATGAATAAAACTTTAATAAACCTTTTAAATGCAATGATCTTTTAAATAAAAATATTTATGAGCTACTCTCTCTCACACACACACACACATATGTACATTGCCCATATGAGCAAATACACAGTAGCTGGCTTGTAAGCATCCAAAAAAAAAAATGCACTATCGGTACGAAGGAAAAGTCATGCATGCAGATGTATTTTTAAGTTGAAGACTTTTGTATGGATAATAAACAATACGAGGGTGGAACAAACTCACTCACTTTAATTTCATATTCGATCGCTCATATAGTTTTCTGAGTGAGTGAGACCAAAATCTTTTGCTCAGGCTGTCGTAGTATTCTGTATTTTCTCTAGAGTTATGCAGAATCTAAACCATACTCGTTTACAGTACAGTTGACCGGATTCTACTTTGTCACTTTTGCTTGGTCTTCGATACAATTGTTTTAACGTCTGAAACTTATGTCTTCCGCTATTTCGTATACATTCTGACAAATTGCTCGGTTTAATCGGCACATGTATAGCCTGCATCACTCAACTGGACACGGCATTCACATTTCCCCACAGGATATAAGTTTTGCGCGAAGTCCCATGTCGGAAATGCGAAGTGTACAATGCAGTCCACAATAATTGACAAATGTGTGTTCATGAGGCGTATTTAACAAAACTCAGTCGTTATTCCACACTGTCCCCTTAAAATGTGTTTTAGGCGTCATTTTTTTCGATCAATCATGGAAATCATCATTATCATATTCCTCTTAGTTCTACGCTGTCATTAGCTTAGCAAATACTTCTCTGTGTGAGTGGACTCTGTGGCCTTTGGGCCGTCTGTCATTTGATTTAATTTTGCTTAACAGATTTGAAACCAAGATAACAGTAGATCACAGGCCTCTTGCTAAAAATATTTTTTAAGGATTTCATTTTTAATTCAATTCCGATTCAACCCTCGTTCTCTTGTTAACGTAATAAAATCCTTTGTTAATAGTTTTTCTCCTGGTTTTTTTTTTCTCTCCAAAGGGTCTATTTGTTGCCTTTTTAATATCCCAGCGTATTTTTCATTATTAAATCCTCAATGTATGCAATGAATAAATGCACTTCCTGTTTTATTTTCTCTCATTTTCATACCAAAAAATATTAATACTCTTACACATACGTACACATGCAAACATAAGCACACATACGTTGACTTACTCAAATATAGAGCCACATAGCTTGTAAGTTTTCTGCTACTGCTACACGTATTGGTATGTGAATGATGGAGCAAGAGAAAGAAAGAGAATGTGTTGTTGTGGCATGTGTATGCCAGGCTTTAGCAATGTTAAATGAGAATGTGTAGGATAGCGGAGGGGATACGTTAGGCTATTTAATAATATGGCTTGGTTGTTGGTATTCTTTATGGTCATTGCTTAATGCAACGGCTATAAAAGCTACCACCAGCAACAACAATGTTGCAACAACAATAGCCAAAAAAAAACCAAAGAAGAAAGAAAAGTAGCAGTAGGTCCACATAATAATGACGGGCCAAATGAGACGAACATATTCATTAAGCCAAAATGTTATTACGTTTTTAAAAATTTTAAATATTTATAAAGCAACTGTCATATATACTCTCGTAGTTTATGTACAGGTATACCATGTAGTCTGAAATATCATGTGATGATGATGATGATGATGATGATGGTCGACATCATCAGTGACTACAATATTAGTGCTGCCAAGGCAATGGAGGAAAATGGTAGTAGGTGGCCAGGGTATAAATGTATTAAAAATATGCTGGCCCGTATCCTTGTCAGTAATTTGTTATTCAAATTTCTTTTTGTAACATTCACTTGCTTCTGTTGCCGTTTCTTTTTTTTTTGTCTGTTTTCTGCTCATTTTTTTACAATTACAATGGCTACCGAGAGACAGAGAGAGATAAAAAATGAAGAAAACCTACACATCTACTCAATACAATTCAAAGATTTTATTTTCGTTTTCATTTTGTTTTTTTTCTTTTTTCCTGTGTCCAAAAGAGGGCTTATTTCAACTACTTGCTGCATTTGCATATTGGTTGATATGAGTATTTCAGCAGTGGAAAAATTTTTTTTTTGTTGATGTTGAACGTCATGTCTTTCAACATGTTACAACATGAGTGAAATACATACATACGTACACAAACAAAAGTACGCACAATCAAAGGTCATTTGCCAGAGTAAGAGAAAATTAAATCATTTCATTTAAATACATGAATAATAAATTTGTTCAAAAGAAACCTCCGACGAAATGAACGAAATGATGCAAAAGTGGGATTTCAGGGATGGGATTGATGCATTATAATTGCTTGATTAAGTTGAAGCGCATCAAGAATGGTGGCGTAAATAATGTATTGAAATGGATTTAAAGAAATCTAAAATTTGATACTTGAAGTCTGGAAAGATGTTTACAAAAACAATAAGACATGATAATTATAAAAAAAAGTACTTTAAAGGATTAAATCAATAAGAAATACTTAAAAATCGAGTAAAGAAATACTGGAAATATGGGAAAAATTTAAACGCGGATTAAACAATCGGTTTAGCAAGGCAGTCAGCTGTTAAGTATCTCCTATCTGAAGTATAATTTATTTTATGAAAAGCTTGTCATTTAACATGGAACCTTTAACAACTGAAGAACACGTAAATATAATTAAAACTTACAAAATACAAAATACCCTTCAGTTCCTCACACCATTTATGTTGTGTGCGTTCATTTGGTACAGTTTGAAGTCGACTACGAACGACATATTTTTGAGAAACTTCTCAAGGCAATTTTATTTACTCTCAAAGAGTTTTTGCCAGAAATCTGCTGAAAGAAAGTCGCCTAAGAAATCTGGGGCTTGAACTACGTCCTCACGTCTAATAAGCCAACATACTATCTTCTAGGCTACGGTGACTTACTACAGCAAAGATAATTTCAACGTGGTTGCTTTTCAAGCAATATGGGGTGATTATAATTGTCAGGAATTGAAAAGTTTACAATGAAAGGTATGGTTAGGCCTATGCATCAATATACAGCATGTAGTGCTGAGGATGTCACTTCTGTTAGGGAAAGTACTGGCGGTCTAACCGAATTTTTTGATTTCCTCTAACGACTCATTATGTCCTATTTTATATTTGGATTCGCACTTCCCTTCATACAACGAAGTTAAAGATTCTAAACTTAACAAGATGATGTCATAAAACATTTCTGTCTTGTAAATCACTTGAATTGATCTACGTTCTGGCAGCTCGTTCTCTGTTGTTTATACTCTGCTATATCGTATGTCCTTGAACGAAGGAACAAATTCTGCAAAGTTGTAATATTGGTAGGTATAATGTCATGTACCTGCCAGTATACTTTCGAAGGCAACATCTGAAAGGAAGAAGGGCGCCTTTCGTATAGTACCGTCAATTGTACGTCAGGCTAACTAATTTTCGCATCGCCCTCTTATTTCTTTTTCTCTTTATTCGTAATTTCTTTCAGTGTATCTTTATTGTTAATAAAGAATTTTACTTCTACGAGTATTTCTATTTATTTTGTAGTTATTTGAAAGACTCAAAAGTCAAAATACAAAATAATTAATCAATAACAGCACAGAAGAAATACTTTCTCGCTCTCTTTCTCTTTCTCTCTCTCCCTCACGCTTACACACACATACAGGCAAACACAAAAGTATTGCTTGTTTTAAGGCTGTTTATTTAAGAAAATTAATTGGTTTCTCTCACTCCATATCACTTTATTACGAAAAGTGCGTGTGTATGTTATTTTTTCAAATAGAAATCAATTAAAATGTTACATTTTCTTATCAATACATTTGAACACACACACACACACACACATATTTATGGTATATTTACGCACACATACAAAATACAATAAAATCATATTGAAATAGAAAATCTATTAAATTTACAAAACACAACACAACACAACCAAGAACACTAAACTCATGCAGCTCTCTGGTTGCTTTTGACTTAAAAAACACAATACAACGCAACACAATTTAATTAAATTATAATCGAAGCTAAAAACCTGCAAAGACTGCAAATGAAAGCAATAGTTTAAGCAGGTTATGACAGTCACGACAGTAGTATGAGCAAGAGAATTATGCTGGAATAACATTGAATTTCTCTCAGTGTAGTTTGTGTTTGTGTTACCAAACAAGTACTTGATGCTGCTACAATTTGTCTGAAGACTAATTAGTCTTCATTTTTCGTGACAAATGAAAATAAATATAAAAATCAAGTGATTATTTTTGTTACTGTTTCAGTTTCTGTTTCTGTTTGCAATGCAATACTTTGTTGCCAAGGTTTTTATAATGCCTTAGCTCCTTAGCTTTGCACAACAATAGCAAAGAGAATAAGAATTCGAAAACAATAGTTAACAGGGTCGAAAAACCCACAAAAACCATAAAATTAAGAAGAAAAAAAATACGGCACAAGACAAAATAAAAACCTCAAAAAAAAATTGTTTATGTCAAGCTAAAATAGAACGACAAAGAATTTATAAAGAGCTTAAAATAAAAATAAAAATAACAACAACAACAACTAGAAGAAAAAATAAGTAAAATTATAAACAAAATAATTATAATGATATGGTGTATGCGCTATGAAACAAAAATAAAAACGAAAATAAAAAATAAAATGGAAAATAAATGGCAGAAGCCTAAAGGAATGGAAACAAAGAAAAATTGTAAGACAACAACTCTTGATATTCTAGGTTCACAAATATGACGCGTTATTTGTTGCACCTGGCATATTTTTCAAGTGTTGAAAGAAGCTCTCAGAGAAGTTTTGTTTACTTAAAACGATGCAAAAGTGCTACATTGGCTCTCATATCCTGTTACGATGTACTGCATGAGCAGTTCATGAGTTAGGTTTGGCGTACACTTCAGATAAGACCTTTTTCAAGAGATGAGGAAAAAGCTTTATGCTGTTCCGCTGCTTTACTGCACTTTAAATCTCAGCATTGTTGGTATCTTAAAAAAGGTAGGTAGGTAGTTAGATGAAGTTCTAAGCGGACACTCTTAGGCCACACACAGGGCCCATTGTGATAAAAATGTTCCTGCTTCAAAAAAAAGCTAGACCTATAGACGTCAGAGTTAGGTTCCTGGGTTTCCCATGACCGTTTTAGCCTTGTTAGCTGTGTATTGTTAATTTAGAAACCAGCGTAAGTCCAACATACTTCTTTCCGAGTTTTTAGTGTGTCAAAAACTTTTCCAGAGTCCATAACGTGGCGGTTACTGAGTACACTTTAAGCGTAATAGATTAGGAATATCTTCAGTTCAGCAAATTAACACTCAACTTATACTCCACTCCAGACGTCAATTAAACGGGCCTAGACTTGTTATTGCTCTATTAGGCTATATTGCTATATTTGTTCTAAAGGCCTACTTTAAACAATATTTCTTTACTCTATTTATTGTCAGTATTTCCTGTAATCTCTCCTACCATTTCAGTAGTGAATCACTGTCCTAATCAACTTCCTAAATTGGGTTTCAATATTCAAACACAAAGAATGATTTCTTTCCTTTACTTCACTGCATCTTTACTTTATTCACAAACTGGATCATTTAATAAAAACCTTAAAAATATAAAAAGAAAAAGCAAAAAAGATCCTTATTTTTCTTTGATTTACTTTTCTTTTTTTGTTAAATAGATGTTATTAATTAAAAATAATCAAAAAAAAAATGAAAAAAAAGAATGAAAGTACATTTCTATTATGAGATGGTCTCCTCTATAGAATAAAATGAAATTGTAACACAAATTACTATCGTTTAAACGAATCTTATGGAAATAAATTGCTGGATATGCTTGCTACGTGTTCTGCACACAATTTCATGTTGATTTTCCACCACTGTTTCCATACTATAAGTGTGTTCGTTTTTGTTTTTGTTTTTGTTTTTTTTTATTAATTTTCTTAATAATTTTTCATTTTAATGGCCTCACCATTATAATGAATTATGTTTACAAAAATAAATTTTCTTCTCTCGTATACGTATCGTACGTTTATGCATTTAATTTCTGGAAAATAATTTCATGGAGATTTTATTAAAAAAAACAAAAGAAATGAGAATTTTTAAATATGAATTCATTGGCAATCTTTGGTCAAAATGGTTTGGAAGGAGTCAGTAAAAAGGAGGCCAATCAGTGTATTAAGTTTAATTCCCAATTTATTGGATTTAAAATTCTGTTTTCTATTTTTAAAGAGTTCAAATCGATTGACATCTTGACTATTTAAAAAACTATTGAAATATTTGTTTGCTTGTAGTTGTCTTAGTTTTAAATGCATTTGAATTCCTTTGGTCTTTAAAACACAGTAGATGTGTGTGAATATCTTTGAGTTGCATAAGTATTTGAAAGCTTAAAAGCCGTGAACTTTTCTCTTTTACTCAAAAAAAAAAAAAACCAACAAATGGCAGCATATGCAAAGTATTTGAAAATTATTTCTTCTTATGCACATACTTATGCATTCAATACTTGAAATCTACACTTGAAAAGGCATTAAATTGGAACGAGAATACATATATTGGAGTATGGTATACAGTAGGGTTTGCTTTGAATAAGGACGCCTTAGAAATATTTCTATAAACCACTTTTGTCTACTGATAATTCGTATTGAAAAAAAACAGCAGAATACATTATGTAATGCCAGCCCTGGATACAAAGCTATGTATCCTGGCTATCAGACAAAAAGGCTAATCTTATGTTTCAGAAGATGGAGGTTTTTGAAGATGGAGTATGGGTATTAGGATGGCGTAACGTAAGTCAAATGTATAGGAGAAAATGAAATTTTCTTTATTATCCGTCTCTGTATAAGAGCCAGATTTCTAAGTAAGGTTGTTGCCTAAAGCATTATTTAAATTGAAGATTTTTTTCGAGACGTTTGCCATGGTGATTAAGCCATTGTTTGTGTTGGTATAACCAAGGTAATGAGAAGTTGTTGAAGATTCTGTTGAATTTAAGACCGATGTATATTGTTGTGAGGACAATAGGAGATAGACTTGACATGGTTTCTATCAGGGGGTATCGTGACTTCATAAATTGAATGACTGTGGGCATCTAATTTAACTATCTCCAGGACAAAACCACAATCTTTTCCTTCCACCCAAAAATTTTTCCCAGGCAAACTTTCGAGGTCTGAGAGAAGACACTTTGCCAGTACACCCAATGCGTTTTCATGGAGGTTTATTCCAACATCGTCTAATGGCAACCCCATCAATCTAGAACCCAGTGCTGTAGGCTTCTCTGCAAAATATTAATTCATTTAACTCATTAAAAGCAAAAAAATTAAAAAGAATGAAAGGGGATATCTAAAATGGTCTTTTGGAAAAAATCTACGCTTTTATCAAAAGTTTTTACTGTTGTTGCCATAATACTGTTGTTATTTGGTAGCCATTCAAAGCAACAGATATAAATGGTCGCACCTACACATATACACTCGTTAATGTGGTTGTAATAAAATATTATCTCCTATAACAGAGTGTGTATAAAACTCTCCTAGTACAAACAAAAGAATTGTCATTTTAATATGTGTAAAGCAAAGTAATAAAACAATTTCTCAAACACAGATAAGAGAATGTAAATGCATACATGTACACTAGCACTCGTACAGGCGTATATAAACAGAGGTTGGCATTAAGGGGATTGTATTTTCAAAAATATTTTTACCTTCTATACAATAGTAATGTAAGGAGTGAGTATTTTTTTTTTTTTGTATTTCAAATTATAATTTGCTCTCGGTAAGCGTGCTACCCTATATTTTAGAATATTTGTTTGGTTATAAATTTGACACTATTTTCCATATTTTATACATACATACACACATATGTACAGTTGATGTTTATATTCAAACAGTCAAGAGCAAATTTTTTATCTCTGAAGAGAGAAGGGAATCAGATAATTATTTTTGTAAAAGTGTGCTCCACTGGTATAGAATAAAAGTTTAATAAAATCTGTATATGTATGCGTATATTTCACATTATCAATATGAAATTCTTCCTTTAATAAAAAGTGTGTAAAATTACTGAAGCCATACTAGTATATCCTGTGTGTACACATAACTTTTGTAGCTCATTGTATTCTACTGTTTAATTATTTCATTTTTGCTTAGACATGGTTTTTATTTCTGTTACTGTCATTTTATGCCAATTTTCAAGCATATATTTTTATGTTTGACAAACACACACACATAATTTTAATTACTTCCATTCCATTTTATGTCGAAATTAATTATTTCAATCGAGAATTTTTTTATTTTCTTTTAAATTCTATAATCAAATGGCTTTCTATTTCATGACTTCAGCTATGTTAACTTTTATTTTATAGTTAAAAGAGAGTTTTAAAACATTCTTCTGCAGCATCTTTCAAAATTTATCTGATAAATCGATTAAAAATATATTTTAACGCATTTCCCTTCAAGGGGATATGACGTCAGCAAAGAACAACAAAAGAAAATTAGGAAACTCCACTTCTCGAAAAAGTGTGGGAAGCCATCCTCACAGTTAATTTGCACTACACCCAATACACCCTTCATAAAGAGCATTATCTTCAGGTAAGTGAATATGCAACCTTCTTATCGTTCTACGACCTGCTATAGTCAACCTATTATCGAAAAAACTTACAAAAATTGAAAAAAATTGAGAAGAGGTTTCGCAAAAGTTCCATACTCCTTAAAGGAACGAAAAAGTAAGCTGACATATGTACATTTAATCAGTCATTTCTGTAACAAGAGGTTTTCTTAGGATATCAAAAACAGAATATGGGAGTATGTGGATTATTTAACGTGGTCATCGGCTATCTTGGCACATCCATATAAAAGAGAAGAGAATCTTAATGCTTAATGGGTGTTTGTCATTCGTTGGTTGGGAGATTTAGAAAACTCAAGAGAAAGGCAAATCAAACAAAGTTTTGTATTTCTCGTACAATGGCCTGTTGAACACATTTGTATGCTTAAGCATCCTCAATAAACATTGACATTCTATTTCAGCATAGCCGTGCAGAAAATTTACTCTCTAAAGAGAAGTCATTTTTCTTCAAAAATAATTCAAATTGAAGAATAAAATTTCAAAAAATTTGATAAAAAAATAAAAAAAATTCTCAAATTATTTTTATTTTCAATTACTTCTGGACAAAACTTGTATTTGCCATACAACAACAAATTCAATTTTTTCACAATAATTTTGATTGTAACACTTTGTTGTTGAACTTTTTTCCCGAATTAAAATTCTTGTTCACAAATTTTCTATTTTTCTTAAAAAGTTTCTCGTTTTAATACTTTAAGATATTTTAATACCAAAAACTTCCCCTTCTTATCGGAAAATAGAAAAAACAGAAGGAATGTGTTAATTTAATGACATTATTGTCAAACATACATACGTATACACACACACACACACACACACTTTATACTTTCTTGGCTTTAATCAGACTAAACTTTTGATCTTTTCGGTATTATTTTAACTTTCTTTCTAAGGCAACAAAAACTTTTTTTCTCTCAAATTTTTTTTTATAACAAATTCGCAAACAAAAGCAAGAAGAAAAGAAATCTCTGTGTTTATTTTTATTAAACAAATACTACCACATATGCCCTTGCACACATACACACACACACATAATATATATTATGTGTGTTAAGATGATTCGTATACAACAATATAAAGAAGATAACTGAGCAGTATATGCTTAAATGTGTATGTGTATTGTGTGTGACCATATTTATTTCTCATTAAACTTAGAAAAACATACACAAGCTTGTTAGAAATTGATAGAGCGAGAGATAGATAGAGAGAGAGAGGGAGAGAGAGAGCTTTGTGCATAGGTTGCCATAGTTTTGTTTTGTTATCCTTATATTAAACCCTTTAAATTGTGACACATTATAATTATGTGCTCTCCACTACAAACACGCATACACACACACACACACATCATTAACGTAACAACACACACATACATACATACATCTTTTCATATCACTTCTAAATATAAATTTCTTTAGAATCTCATGTGTAGTATAATACTCAACAGCATGTAAGAAGTCAATCTTACAGTGTCTTGTTAGTTTTCCGCCTTTTCTTGTTCTCCTTTTTCCTCTCTTCGTTTCTTTTCCTCTCTCTTTTGCTATCTCTCATTCTCTCTCTGTATAAAGATGATATTTTATTATAAAATATGATGATGTTGATGTCTGTCTTCTAGTGTAACGACAATTCATCATTATGTCACTGGTTTTACGATAAGACAAGTTAGTACAGGTGTCTTCTTTACTAAATATTTATATGTACATACATGTGTGTGTGATGTTGATGTCATGGTAGTTGTAATAGAAGTAATAGTTGCTGTTATTGGTAGAGGGTTATAACATTTTGTTTATTTCTACTTATACAATGTCACACAGAGTTTTCTTATGCTCTCTCAACCAATTATAGTTACAACTACGAGGTCTTTGGAGTACAGGGCAATTTAGAGTATTCAGAGTTCGACAGTATACTGATTAAGGTCTGGATAAATTCAATGAATCTAAATCTGATGAAGCATAAATTGTCGTAAGTTGGCAGAAAAGAGTAGATTGCTATCAACCCTGGTGGAAAGTTATGCACAAGATTAAAAACAAAATGAAAGAGAGTAGAAAGGAAAATTGATGGATTAAATGAGATTAGGTTAGGTGATTGGCCCTTTTTGAAAGATAAGGCTCCTCTTTGGATAGTGTTAATGTTCATTGTGATATCACAATTGAAATCCAAACCGTTTATCTAAAGTTCTTTTAGGAAAAATGAAATGAAATGAGAAAATTGGAAGTGGCAACAGCTCAAACCCATTCATTTGAGGGAATGTCATGCCTTCCAATAAGACAGTATCGTGTCTGAACCGAAACAGCACAATTACCTTGGGATTTTAGGACTGAAAAAACAACTAGTCCTCTTCTTATCCATATCAGTCTAACAGAGTCTAGCAATATTGTCACATGTTGTCAATAAAATTGAGCCTCCCTGCAAAACGATCGAAGAATTATCAATTTAACCGAGGCAATCGGTATACTTATGGTCTGTCAGTTCACCAGTAATGCAATTTCTTATATTCCTATGCCTTGGTACTTATATAAGAGAATCTAAAAGTTTAATATCAGTATTCTTAAAATGAATTTCACAGCCTACTCTGTTCAACATTATCTATTTGTCCATTGGTATCTACCTCAAGAGTCTCATCGAGCCCATCTACATAATCAGACCAGAAGTCAAATATTGGTATTCTAAAATCAAATATCAGATGTAATTTATTTAAGCTCTTGAACTCTTTAGTTCTGGTATAAATTTCTATAATTTTTAGATTGTCTCTCAACCAAATGCGTGCTTATGTGAGGCATTTTACTTTTAATTGTTTGGTTTTAAAGGCCCATAGTGCAAATAAATTTGATTTTTTTTATTATGAATAAAATTCTTTTGGTTTTTAATTTAAAATCCATTTTAATTTTTAAATAATTAAAGAACATATTTACGTTTGTGTTTTATAAGTGAAATGACCCAAAACATAATAATCTAATGCATGAGCATCACTATCTGTGTGAGTATGCCATTTTGAAGACATTGTTGGCTGTCTGTCTGTCTGTCTGTTTGTCTGTTGGTTGATAGTTTGTTAGTTGATGTCAAGTCTTTATATTTCTCTCAGTAACTTCTTGATATTTACTGCCTGCTTAACTAAAGGATTATGTTAAGAATGTGACTCAGAATGTGTCATCTTTGCAAAGGAGTTGCAACGATATGTTTGCATTTAAAAATTGTTATTAAAAAAAATAAAAATAAAATAGAAAACTAAAAATGTTTAAACAATACATTTAAAGGTATAAAGATGAATTTCAATCATTTAAGAGCATCATTTAAATGAATTAATAAATTAATTTCAAGTAAGAAACATAAGACTATAGAACTATAAAAATTAAAAATAAAATCACAACGGCAATGACTGAACTGCGTATAGAATTATTACAGAACAAAAGTAGGTTTCTGATATCTGGTCTGATCCTTTTAAATTTCGTAAGTCATTTATGTATTCTTCTTCTTTGTCTTTTATTGAATTTCGACCAAGCCATAGCATTTCCTTTCAGCTTAGCACGCTCTGCACTTAGTCCTCATATATGTCCACGTCCACTGATCACCGCTGAACGTTCTCTTGCACCCGAGCGACAAGATCAAATCTTTTTACTCGATAGACGCTATTGTGTTGGGGAGTCACATAGTTTCTCTGTGAAAATCATCGACAACTTGTACCAGATCAAAGATTTTACGTAGAACTTTTCTCTTGAATAATTCCGAGGTCAACTGCTATGATTTGCAGCATGCTGCTGTAGAGAAGCAGTTTATATGAGAGAGGTTCCTACTACCCAATTGTCTATTGAGACCATAAAAGTACTTCTTGGGCAGAATAATTTTAAGCTTGGTCTTCAGACTGTTATTATTTTCGCTGGTAACAACAGAGCCGAGTTAAATAAATTTTTTTACGTCCGCGCAGGCATAATTGTTGTCATTAACTGGAACTCTATAAGTCCTTGTCGATAACTATGCTGCGTTTCACCCTCAATTACAGCGGCTATATTTCATTTGATATGCCTTATGATGTGGTTATTGTCGGGGTATGTAAGTTAATGGACACAATTGTAAAAAAAAAATAGCGCCACAACGATGAACTTCCGCAGAACGTTCTTATATTACCTTTAAATTTCTGCATAATCTCCTTATATCTGCAGGGCTGCTGTTGTTTATTAAGACATTACTAGTGATTACTTCATTTCCACTTTAGAATGCAGCAATGCTTGAAGCAACAACTACGCCCAAAGACTACTTAATGTCTAGTGCAGTTTTCTTCTGAAACCTAGGGCTTAAACAACTCTGAATACAAAATGATTAAAAGTGATGTGGCCAAAATGCAATAAATTTGATTTCATTTGTTTCAAATTTATATTGAAAGCCTTACGCATACATTCAAGTATTTATTTAAGGAAGTTATAATAAAAAAATTACTCATACGCCTTAGGTATAGCAACAAATAACTTTAAATTATGCAGACAATTTCGTACAAAAACAAAAATTCCTTTTTGGAATATTAATAATGCATGGCAATGGAAATCATATTTAAACAAATTCTTATACAAACTCCTTTAGAATGCGACTGCTTTGGCAATAACAACACGTAGATGTCTGGAAAGTTTTTTTTTTTTGCATTTTGCATTTTGCATTTTATTTTTTTAAACTTTAAATACAAATAAAAACGTGACTTTTAAAAACAAAAATTATTATTAAAAAAAATAAAACAAAAAAAGAAAACGAGCAAAAATTGTTGGCAAAATAATAATATTTGTAGAGAATGAAATAAGAGAAAAAGAATAAGAAGAAGAGTTTAGAACTGAAACAAAATTTCATAAAAAAATACAAAAAAAATAATAAAAAAAAAAAGAAAAGACTAAAGACTGTATAACTATTCATTCAGTCATTCATTCAGTCATTCATTCATTCATTCATTCATTCATGTTTGTTTGTTTGTTAGCTTTTTTTCTTTTTTTTTTTTTGTGAAATAAAAAAGTTAAAAAAGGCTTTAGTTTTATTATATGCTTGTTGTAGTCTTGTTCTTGTATTTGTAATATTAAAAGCTTTACTTTATTTTTATTTTTCTTTTCTTTTGCTTTTATTCGAAATACTATGGAATACAGATTTTTATTTTTTCCATGAGAATTTCTTTTTTATTATTTTTTTTATTTAAATTAGATTTAATAGAAAAGTTTTGTTTGTTTTTCTCTACTCTTTTTCCTATTTTCCTATACGAGTAAAGTTTACTGTGAACACTTTATGTTTCAATTCAATTTGCATGTGACAAATTTATTTAATAAAGTTTTCACTCTGACACACACACACATATACACACATGCATATGGAAAAAATTTTCCAGTGTAATAAACGAACGAATAGAAAACTGAAGGGAAATTGTTTTAAAACTGTTGCAAATGTGTTGTGTGTTGCTATTGCTTGTGCCATAGCCCTTGCTGTTGCTGCTGTTGGCTGCATACTGTATGCAACTAACATGTGGAATTTACTTTACTAATGTCATCATCATCTGCTATTCATCATCACTGTCAGCCAAAGCATTACAATGATGCATGCATGTACACGTTACACAGGTTCATGCCAAATACCTTTCAAAATAAGTAAACGCACACGCATACACACATATTAAGTTAACTTCTCTATTAAATAGACACACATGCACATATGCATACTTTCTTAAATACACCCACACACACACACACACACATGCTGTGACACTTTATTTAGTTTAAAACTTGAAACAGGAGAGACATTCATTGAAACACACACCCATACACAGGTTATTCATAAAAAGGCAACAACATATGTTTGTATTTAAAATACAATTTTTATGTGAATCATTGCACATCGAAAGGATTATTTAATAAAATGCCAAGCTATACAGTCTTCTAGGTATAATGAATTCAATTAAGTTGTTCTTTGAATGGTCAGTTCGTTCAGTTTCGTTTTTCTCATTCTTTTGCTTGCAACTTTTAAGATCACTTTGCATTGCGTTTGTAATATAAAATGACCCATATTTATATGATGTATGTTTGTTCATATATTTTTAAAATGTATCTTAGTTTAACTATACATAATTGTGTGCAAATACATATCTATGTGCGTGTGTATGTGTTTGTATGTGGATGCATAAGGTCCATGTTTGGATTTGATGAAAAGCTTTATGGTATGTTAACTTTTCAATATGCTTAAGCATACACGCGTGATGTGGGTAATAGACTACGTGTTAAAGTTTAAAAAAAAAATAGAAAAAAAAAAGAAAAAAATGAGAAAAGGAAATTGAAAAAAAAACAAAGAATGGAATAATAAAATGAATAAAAATAATAAAATAAAAGAATAATAGAATAATAAGAGAAGAAAAAAATAAAAAATAAAGTAAATAGAATAATATTGTGTAGATATTTGTAGAATGCACAATTAAAACAGAAGTTAAAGCAAACTGCAGTGCTAAATTTAATACGTGAATTGATTTAAGCGTAGCCCCAGTAGCCTCTACCGATATATTCAGACCAGAGGTCGGCAATGAATCGTTTTTTTTCGCTACTAATAAGCACTCATGAAAATTTTAATATAAGAGAGTGAGTCAACAATATTGAAATTTAACTATGTACTCTTGATTCATTCGTACTCACTACTTTGATATATAAGTACAGGTTGCAATGAGTATGCGTAAGACGTTGACATCAAACTCATACCATTCAAAATATGCTTGATTTATAAACCAATTCATAATACTTATAAATAATACGAGTAACTCGAATTATTCATCAAAATTTACTGCCTTAGTTATTGTAGCACCTACAACAAAAGGAAAAGACACATAAGCAAAAAATACAGAGCAGCAAGCAGAGCGAACTCACAACCTTCTAGTGAGTAGTTTACTGTCCATAAGCGATTCATACTTGTTTTGTGATTCTTGTTTATGTTGAGTCATGGAGAGTTAAAATCGACAACATAGAAGTTTTGTTAAGTATGAATATGATGAGTACTTCAAGCTTTGAATACGAGTAGAGGTTCCATGATATTAAATAAAGTATGAATGCGTATAAGTATAAGAAATTATGAGATTCGATTCTACTCATCTTTTTGAACACTCATTGCTGATCTCTGGTATACATAAACAATTGGCCATGACAAAACTTCAGTTATGATTACGGCCTAGCATTTCACACCACTTATGTTGTGTGCTCTAATTATAAACCTACAGTTTAAAGTCGACTCAACGATATATTTTTGGGAAACTTTTCATATCAATTTTATTTACTCGCAGAGTTTTTGGCAATAATCTGTTGAGAAAAGTTGCCGACATAATATTTTTTGGGGTTTGAATTGTGGCCTCACGTCTAATAAGCCAACATACTACCTATTAGACTACGGCGACTACATGGTAAACGTTAAATATCTCTTCAGTTAGGATCTCCACCTAGTTTCTCACAGCACACATGTTGTGTGTGTTACAGTTTTAAGAGCACTCGAGAAAACTTTTCATGGCAAATTCATTTACCACTGAGAGCAAGTTGCCGAAGAAACCTTATTTTCGTATATTGTTCTGTTCGAGATGATACTAATTAGAGTACCTTTCATTTTACTTGATTTATTGTATCCCTACCCATTATATGTGATTCAATAAGAGACCAATCTTTTCAACAACTCCTCCTTTAAATATATGCCATCTAGAAAAGAAATATTTTTTGTCTTTCTCTAACGTCTTTACGCAATATTTTCTATAAAACTATTTAATATTTATCTGACACGTCTTTATTAAAAAATATTTTTCATATTAAAATCAGACAAAAAAAAGAAAAGTTGCCATAAATCTCTACTAAAAAATAAATGGCGAATGTATTCTCTGTGAATATATTTGTCTTCTATAAAACAGAATTAAAAAATAAATAAATTTTATTTATAACAGCAACGAAATACAAAAATATTTTGTATACCCTAGTCATGACCCCAGTGCTGTGTTATTCCTTCTCCATGCAAAAGAGAAAAAAAATACACAACAACTCTATAAGAAGAAGGACTCTCTAGAGTAGCAGAATACATAATTTCTTGCTCATTAATCATAAAATGACAAGCGGAACATGTTTAAGTGATAAAAATTTAAACTTAGAAAAACTTTAGAAGGAGAAACATAAAAGGAACAGACGGAACAACTATTAAGCTTTCTCACGACTTTCTAAAAGTTCAGTAAAACATGCTTTCACTGTATTATTCTTCAGTTTCTTTTGTTTTTGTAGTGGGGGTAGTGGGGTTTAATCAACACATTAAATTTAACATTTGATACTCTTAAAATTTATTATGTTTTCCTTTTTTTTTAAAAAAACACAACACATTATGGAGGAAAAAAATACATTCTCTTGTATTTATTTGTCCATAAAAACCACAATTTAACGAAGTGTTAACATGAAATTTAATACGAAAGAAATAAATATGGATACGGGACAGACAGACATATTAAAGTGAAAAATATATCATTCGATAAAGCATTCTTACCATGACATTCAGTCTATGAAAAGTACGCTGTCACTTGAAGAATAAAGCCGATATCCGCTTTAAAGAAATCAATTGTCAGTAGCACAGGTGCCTTGTGATTGTGATTGGCTGATAATAATACGAAGCATATGGTTGCATCAAATTCAAAGCAATAACGAAGCTCCACGGAATTTAGGTTTTGTTATTGATTCGACAAATTTACCAGGCTCTATTAATTAGCAGAGAATCCTTGTAGGCAGAAGCCAGTTAGTTTATTGCAAAAAACAGAATTAAAACCATGGGGTGACATTGGTGACGATTTGAGCTACAAATTCATTTCACCAGGTTAGGATAATTTACGCCTACTTTTACACGAAAACATATCTCGTTGATGTACTAGAAATGTCGTCTTCATTGATTAAAGGCATGGCACTAATATTAGCAGATGTTTTTAATAATTCTTGGTATTTTATAATACTCGGTCATAATTTTCAAACTGTTAAACCTTTTAAACTGTTTGTGGTTTCAATAATTTTCAAGATTTTGAGGAGAATCCATTGTTATATCTTCCTTAATTATGTGGTATTCGACGTCTCACAGCTCTTTTGGCAGTATTTGGTTCAATAAGAGCAAAGAGTAATACTCCACCCATATGTTCGATCCTGGAAGTGTAATTTTCCCCATTACATGAAGTCAGTTTTTTTTCCAATACTGTAAGGATTATTTATATTGATGCACGTAGTAGATAATTCTTCTTCCATTTGACCTGTTGTTGAACCATCTTCTGAACCACTTTCTAAATGCTTTACTTATACCAAAAGCGAACAGTTGCTTTTAATAACTAACTGATATTATATGACAGATGTTTATTCTCCAAGACGCAAACCATGTGTAAAAGAAAGGTCATCTGTTATAAATCCTGTCAATTGAAGATATTTTCCAAATGCAATTTTGTAAGACTTCTTTAAAGCCAGTAGTTTAAACTAAAAATTAAATTGAATTTAAAAAGAAATCTTTTTCGTATATATCTGCCCCATTTCTATTCAAAACTCTTTAATACACACACACACACATACTTCCAATAAGAAGATTATTGTTAATTTACACATACTTCAAACCTCTATTTATACTCACACACACACAAACACCTTGTTACATTTATGCATGCACAGCTAAATTAGTATTTCAACAAACACGTAATTTCAGGCACATGCACAACGGACAACGAATATTTTCTAAATATACCCTAACGCCAAGTCCCCTCCCCCCTCCATAGATTCAGTACAAAATTTCAGCAATAACAGCAACAACAACAGCAACAATATTTTCTATTTATATTTTTGCATGTTAAGAAATTATCAATAAACACATGCTTAAAGATGCATACACACACATACGCACACACTCCCATATACATACATATTGACATATATTTGTTGGAAGACAAACTACCCATACTTATGCATTTGCTAAGGCACGCATTAAAAAGAAACATGCAACACAACTGGCATATTAAATAAAGATTCAATGATGTGAGCGTGTATGTGTATGCATATGGCAGCAACGTCTCTAACTATAAGAATTTGAAAGTTTATTGGACGTAAATACAAACAGTAAAAGCTGTTTTAATGGGTCATTCTCTATTTCAAAAGAGTAGTCTGTTACGGTGGCTGAGTTCTAACTGTAAAATTGTTATGTTATGCATTGTATAACACGTAGTTTATACACATGCATATAGATTTACATATACAGAGATAAATATAGAATTTATTTGTCAGTTTATACCCACACCCGCACATACATGCATGCACACATATATTCGTGTGTATGGGGGGGAGGCTTGCAATACACGTATTTACGTAAATTTATGGTAAATCGCACAACACGTCGTATCTATTGAAATGTAGTATGAAATCTGTATTTATATCTGCAGCTATAACTGTAGTTGTATCCGTATCTGTATCTGTATGATATTAATAAATTGATTTGTCTTATTAGTTTTGCATCATCATCTACATCATCAGCAGATATATTTTTGGTAGAAATCCTGCTGCTATTATTGCTTCTGCTGCCACTACTGCTGCTGCTGGCCATGATGGCAGTATATTATACTTCCATAAATAGAATTTATATTCGGAAATACCACATATAATTACACTTAGTACACAATGTACGCCATTAATTTAAAATGTGGACTCTTTACACAAACAGTTTAGCAAATTTGTTAAATGCATTATTTTTTCTTTTTTGGGAAAAAAGAGGCAAAACTTTTATTGTGTGGTGTTAAACTTTAATACATGAATGACGGGACAAAGTCGACAGTTTAAAGTCGACTCCGAACGATAGATTTTTTGAGAAACTTTTCATGGCAGCTTTATTTACTCTCAGAGTTTTTGTCTGAAGTCGCCAAAAAAATATTTTAGTTTTGATTTCTGACCCGCGGTTTGTACCCAGGCTTCATGATTAATAAGCTAACACACTACCTGCTAGACCACGGCGACTACAGTCTAGTAGTGTTCATATTTGCCCTGAAAAGACAAACACCGCCCAGTCAATAAAAATAGTTCGATTATAATAAAATGGAAGCATTATTCCATGAAGTTTTTTCTTCGAAATTCAAAAAGAATTTACGAAACCACTTACCTAGTTTTTGTGATATTTTTCTACGTGTCGCTGCACTTCGAGGCATAGGTGTTTATGTCTTTATATATATATTTCAATATATTGTATGATTAGTTGTTAAATATTTAAGCAACTTATGACAATAGAGACAGTATTTCTATTTAGATTTTATATTTCAAAGAAGTTTGTCATTCAAAATATTTGTACACCCACAACAAATAACAATTCTAAGTAATTGGAGGAAATATATTTTAGAATTCCCTCTCTCCTCAATTATAAATTATAAAGTAGAGCTACAGCATATGTTTAACTTTAAGGGGCAGCATATAAGTACATGGTTAAAGTACATATAAAATGTAAAATTAATTTATAATCCCAGATCTTAAAGTAACATTTACTTGGTTGTTGTTATTTCGTAAAACTAATCAAAGGCTCAGTAACTTTATAATGAATTGGTTTAATTTCCTCTTTTTTATGTTCACAAGAATATTAAATTTTGTTTATTTTCTTTAACCAAAATGTAAATTTCCAGCTGGCTAACTAACTCACGAACTGAATAACAATAATATACACCTACAAGTCGTAGTTAGAAAAATACATTCTCAAAAGGCCAAAACATTAGAAGCATCTTCTTAACCTTAACGTTTATACAGCTAACCAGTCATTTGAAAATGAAAACGAAATTAAAGTACAAATGAAAAGACCATTGTTTTTGTTCTTCTTTATTTCTAAATAAATATTTATTTAAACCAAAAACAAAAAAGAAAATGTTACCAGAAAAAAAAATTGTTTTACTTTCTTAAGTCTCTGGAGAGCCATAAAATGTAAACGTTGCTCCAAAACGTTGCTGTGCTTTAAAGCACTGCCTTTTAAATGCCAAATTATTATTGTTTTTATTATTGTTACTCATACGCCTCGTTGAACTGCTATTTAATGGTTTTAAAGACTTGTGTAGGTGACTATTCTGCACCCTATTATAGGCATAAAAAGAGAAGATTTATGACATTCTTTAGAGGAGTCGAATGAATACAAAAGTTTTCCAGTAAAAATGTTTTTAACATGGAAAATAATTAGTTTTTTAATAGAAAAAGGAAATGTTGGTTGGTGGATTAAGTGGCTATAAGCGCTACAAGCCAAAGTTCTGTGTGTTATAAGCAGCAATCTAAACTTAAAAAATTCAAATCCATGCGTCAGATAGACGATACCTAGCATGAGTGGGGGGGGGAGTGCTAGATCAGTACATCTTATCCCGGGGGAATCAATATTTTGTAAGTATGTGCAATCTCGAAAAAATCCTGTTATTGCATTTTAGCTACTTATGCAGGGCATTGATCTTTGTCGTATAACAATAACTTCCGCAGCAGGCTGAAGTAAAGGAAGAAAGAGGAGAATCAGTTCTACACATCTCCAATCATAGCCCAAGAGAAGGAAACCACATGGCGCTCTATAAATTAAACGCAAATAATTTCATGGATCTGTCAGAATCACCATTCATGTAAGGGAATTAAAAGAATAAGTATCCAGAATAACCAGACCTCCGCCTAAAAACACATTGCTCAGCGCATACATAGTTTTAAATTTTAGTATCGCTATATTGCACAGAAAATCTCAACATAAAGGAAATTATAATAGGATCATTTACCTCCCCAAAGCATACGATGGTTCTAGTGCTTAAGGGAAATTAAAAGAATTAAGTACCAGACTTTCATACACAACTTGATATCCTGCAAAAAAACGTTATGACTCTACATTTCATTGCAGGAAGGAGGAGGAAACTAATATAATCCAGTTAAAGCAGGAAAAAAGTAAGCTTAAATTTAAACTTTAAACTTTACATAGCCTTGTCAATAGCAAAATGATTCGCATTTATTTACCATAGTTCAATACTAGTTAAAAATAGATGCAAAGAAGAGCTTATGCATCATCTGCATTTGTTACCTAGCTTAACCCCACTTAAACTCACCTAAAAAGAAAAAGAAAAACTTCTTTAATTCTTAAAAACTTAAATCTCAATTTATAGGATTTTCTACGTATAATATTTCTGCTTTTACTTTCAACTTTAATAATATCCAGCTTAAATCCTTTTTATTGAACCGCCTAACCTAAATTCTTAAAGCATAAATAATGCCGCATTCATATGTAATGCAACAAACATTGATTTCTCGAAAAAAAAATTGTTCACTTATTTCATATTTGTTACGCTTCATATTTTTGTGCCTATTATCCTTACTGTTGTTGTTGTTATTGCTTTATGGCTTTAACCATTAACTCATTTAACATTGGGCCATTGGACTGTTGTACACACCCATCCAAAATGCAATTTTAAAATTGTTCATAACGCATGATTTAATGATAATGCAATTTGTACAAATGCGGTCAATGTTTTCTAATTGAGGGGAGGGCGGTACTCTCCCCCAAATAAGCCCGTAATTTAAAAATGCCTAAAGGGTGAGAGCAGGCAGAGTTGGCGAAGGAGAGACAATTAAATTCTTCATTTTAAGCCATGTTTCGAATTTATTTGGTAATAAGAGAAGAGATTAAAAATTGCCCACAAAAACCCTGAATTGAGAAAAATCCGTCTAAAACACAATTACCAATTGTAATAAAATACCTGAACAACAACTATACCGTATATAGAAGGCAAACAAACAATTTTACAGAAAAATTCACGTGAGACTAACAAAAATCTAACTTTTAAAGCAAATATGCCTGTTAGCAGTCGGTGAATTGAATATTAAGGGTGTTCACTGTTTACAGTAGGTATGTACGTGCAGAAGCATTTAAAACCACAATGATGCGATTTGTAATTAACCAAACGTAAAAGTGGTAAAATGTTTACCAATGAGCGGGTTGTTCAACATTTTAACGCTGCGTCTACTCCCTCTCTCTGTTTTACGTTTAATACTGGTACCGTTGGTGCAGTTTTTGTCCACCAATTGCTTTCCTAACTCTGTCCAATAAACTCTCACTTATTTATGTTGGATTTGTAAATGTATTTGTTAAGACCCATGTTTTTCCCCTTCTCCTGTACTTCTCCCTCTCTCTTTCCCTTTGTTTAGGCACTAATGCTTGTAATTACTTCAACAAATAGTTGTAATGACTACCAAAACAAAAGTGCGAAAATGCAATGATTTTCGAACGACGAGGGTTGCCTACAAAGTGTTTCAATACAGAATTTTCTTTATAGAATTTTAATTTCTAAAATGCTTTACATTAAAGCCAATTTGTATCAATTTAAGGCCCTAAATCCAAAAGCCATGAAAAACTTCACGATATTGCTCGCTGCCAGTAAGAATAACTTCCTGCCTTTCTTCTTCAGAGAGGCATTTGGACCATGTATGTGTTCTAAAAATTATTTCTCCTAACTAGGGAGTCCACATATTGGTAATCCCCGTTCTGAAAAAGTTTCTATTTGAACAAGTGCAGTGCAAGGTCCTTTCAAAAGGCCGATAATTTATCTCAGGCTGCCCTTGAATAGTCTAATACATGACCCATATTTGCCATGGTTGCCAACATTATTTAATTTATTTAAGTTGAAAAACTTTCTTAGCCTACCTCGTATTTAAATCCTGGCCTACAACTAGCTGTTGTAAAAATATTTTATGCTCCTCTTTAAAATTAGTATTATTGGCCTATTTAAGGTATGCTTAGCTTAAAATTTAGTTCACTTAACATTGTATACACAGTCGTATTTGCTGTTTTTGTTGTTGTTGTCACTAGCAAAGCTTTTGTATTGTGAATGTGGCCCTCAATTAATTTTCTTGTCTGAAAATAATGTGAGAGTAGCCTTGCTAAAGGCTTTTAATGTATATGACCAGAATAGCCAGGATAATTGTAAATTTTTGCTCAAAAATAGTTCTCTTCTCTACCGCCTCCTTTGGAAATGTGCATGGACAACATGAATTTTAAATCATTAAAGGAAAAAAAAACAAAAAAACAACAACAGCAGCAGAAAATTTACACCTGGCTTTCACTACGCTTAAATACGCTACTCTCTCACTACATTCAATGGCATTCTTTTCCCATGGATGGCGTTAGCCACACATACACACACACACACACACTGTGACTACTGACAATCCTTAAGCCTAAGGTAAAGACAATTCAACAGCAGCAACAATTGCAACAGCAATACAAACAGCAGCACCAGCAATTGTCCTTGTATGTTACAAAATATGTTGCAAGTTTTTGTGTCTGCATGCCGCACATTAATTTTAAAGTCTTGTATTCTCTTTTCTTGTTCTCTTTTTTTATTGTTTTTGTTGTTGTTGTTGTTGCCACTATTACATTATTAATGTTGGAAAAGTTTAAGGTCAGCGAAGAAAAGAAAAATTAAATCGTAATTGTTACCTGGCCGAAGATGACAATAAAAGCAACGTAAAGCGTTTAAATAAATAAATTTAATGAGAGTGTCCACCTTTTCAATGGATAATCGTATCGTGGAGTCATCAATAGGCGGATGGAAACATTAAAATTAAATGAATAAGCAGCAGGAATGTTGATTTATGGAACGAAAAACAACAATCGCCAGTTGCTACTACCATAAGGAGGCGCAAGTGGAACTAAATCGGTTTTATTCTACGCAGATCACCAAATGGACTCCTGGGTGACAAGACAATAAACTTCTAAGGAAAAAATATTTCAATAAAATCCGTAATCAATTATGGCTTACGATGCAATTATTTGAGCAGGCCGAACGAATTTGAAAACGACTCAGATGGAAATGAATAAAATTTCGATACAACCAAGGCAATGAAAACATCTCCTGTAACGAGACTGAAGGTTCTATTGAACTTACTTACTTACTTACTCAATTGGCCATTAAGAATTCGATTAACGGCTTTCGGCCTGCCGTAGCACATCGTTGCAGGCCCCTTTACTTCTTTCGCGCCTACGCTAGTTTGTCACACCAAATAGATGACAGGGCTTCTTCGATTTGGTCCTTCCAACGCAAACAAGGTCGTCCCCTTCGCTCACTTCAAATACCCTTTTCGCCGGAGCATCCTTATAAGACAGCAAATAAACCCTATTTCGATACAATATGGTTCGACAAAACCTTTTTAAACCAAATTATGATCCATGCAAGCATCTCTTTCAGTTCTCTAAATCTAAAAAATAAAATTCTTTTTAATAATTTTAATTTTTATTCTTTCTTATTTTGCTTCTTAACAACCTTTTCTCCCCCTATTTTCAAGGATTTTTATATTATTTACATATTATTTTCTTAACACCATAATAAATACAAAAAAATTAAATTCCATTTAGACAGGCAGACAGCTATACAGACAGACAAACAAAGATTCAATCCCCCATACAACATACAAAAAAACAGGAAAGAAAACAAATTTTTTTTTTTAAATCTTTTTTAAACTCAACAATTGCCGGATTTCTTTGGGAAGAACGTTGATGATGAACATCATCCAGAAAACAATAGCAACAACAAAAACAAAAATAACCAGAACTTAAGATTATGCCTGCCGGTTATTTTTGGGGGATTTCAAGATTTTTACTGCACTTTATGAGATTAAAAACAAAAAGGAAGAAGAACACAATAGGAAGAATAAGAAAATCTTCAAAATTTTAAGTATGAAAATAATAAGAAAATTGAAGAAATGAATCATGGAATGATGGAATGAATGAAGAAAAACTATTTCGTTTTTATTATTTATGAAATTCAACTGAAAAATGAAAGAAAATTAAGAAAATTTCTATGGACAACAAAGTTTAGAGGCGAATAAAGACAAGCAACTCAACGATTACACTCAAGACTGTCAGTGAATCAACGGCATTATTATTTAAATTATGATTCATTCAAGCTACAGACAAGCTAGTGAAAGCCTTTTAAATTTTACAAAAAAAAAATTTTTTTCTTGCAGATTCTTATTAAATTTGTTGTGAGGATTTTGTAAATCTTTTTTTTACTACAATTTAAGGCCTTAAAGTAGGCTTTACTTTTGCATATGATAAAAAAAAAGCTACATTATATAATTAAATTATAATTAAAAGAGTACTTATCTTTGTGTGCCTCTCCGCCTGTTTTTATGCTAAGCATACTTCATATGACTCTAGCTCATAATGAATGCCACGATGTCCCCTATATACTGTCATGGTGGAAATGAAGGAAATTTAAAAATATAATAAAGAAATGTCAGCCACTTAAGCAGAAGCGTTTATCCAAATGCAAGGAAATAGCGTACTTCCATACGAGTTGAAACCGAGAGACCTTGGAACACTATTTTACATGACCGGAATGTTAATTTAACGATTAAAAATTTATCGATTAAAAATTCCATAAAAACTCCTTAAAAAATTCTTTGCAATCGTCAGTGTCGGTGAACAATATATCTCTTACGTAAATCCAAAAGCGTACGAAATATTCTAGGAGTTCAGGTAATGGTTTGTATTTATGAAACCCATCTGCTAAAATCGAATCAATCTCTCAAAAAGGAGCTGTACTGAGAACTCAACAATGTTTGGTCACAATCTACAACATAAATACTTAACACAATTGGTCATTACAAGCCTTCAGTAAGGATTATGACCTAGCTTCTCACACCACTTATGTTGTGTAATTAATTTTATACATGAGTGGTGGGACATACAGTTTAAAGTCGACTCCGAACGACAGATTTTTGAGAAACTTTTCATAACATTTTTATTTGCTCTCAGAGTTTTTGCTAGAAATCTGCTGAGAGAAAGTCGCCGAAGAAATATTTTCATATTTTCGTTTTGATGTCTGACCGTAGCCTTACGTCTAATAAGCCAACACACTACCTACTAGATTACGACGACTTCTTACACATGCCCCAACTCTAGTTTAAAACTGCTTAAAGTATAGTGGTTGGGAAATTTTACTTCAGTCGCCTTCGTTATAAGACGTTCTATTCGAAAGAGAGCAAGTTGTACACAAAATTAATCAGTTTCTCTCTTAGTTCAATAATCTTGGCTAGTCGTAATCACTTTTGCGACATATTTTAACAGCTGACAACTAGTACCATATCCCTATCCTCTAATGACCTTAAAAATTTAGGGGCTCTTCATTAGGAAACTTAAAAAGTTTCCACAAGTATTTACAAAAAAAAATCCCAGGTATGTCCTAATCGATTCTTGTGAAGAAGGGGTACCCATAAACCATTAATCACCTACGAAATTATATTTTCTTGCCTGTCTGCCTACCACTTTCAACTCTTCTTCACATGTTTTGTTTGCTTAAATAATAATATTGTTTTTTGCATTTCTGTTTTTGTATATTTTTTTTTATGTTGCCATACTTATCTCTTCTTTAGCCAACTCTAACTTTGATTCACTTACAAAACGGATGAATGTTCACAGCAAACAAAAAAAATGAAAAAAAAACACCAACAATAACAAACAATATCTTCCTGTAGAACATAAAATAGCAAAAACAAAAAGGTCCTTGGGTTTTTCTAACCGAAACTCATGAAGCTAAGGACTCATATACATTTTTTTTTTAAATCTAGTCAGAGCGTTTTTTTTCCTGTTTTGTTTTTCCGAAACCGACTTCCTTTTGCTGACTTATACTCTCATGCAAAATGAGCACAAGTTAAGCAGCAGCAGCAGCAGTGTATAGAAGAGTACATATACAGAGTGTAGTAATAATATAAACAGTAATGCATGAAACTCTTTTTCTATGAGAAGGAATATAAAAAAATTTTTTCAAAAATATATATACGTACTGTGTGTATGTATACTCTTTGTTCAAGTATAAACTAGTATGTGTATATGTGTGTAACTCCTAAAACCAAACAACCTCAATGGGGCTTTAGCTCCACTTAATCTATATGCAAATTAGTAGAAATTACATATGGGAACTGCACTTCCGTTGTATACATACACTCACTCATATACACTCACTCATACATTCATACACAGAGACAACTTTGTTGTGGCGGATGTGTGGTAAACCAACATGAGGAGACACACACACTCACACACACGCTCATGGAAAAATTAATCCACAAGCCACCACCGAAAAATAAAAATGCACACAGTTACACTCCTTTAACCACCGTCTCTCTAACAGCTCAATAAGTCTCTACTGTTACTAAACATTAACAACACCACCATCACCATTCCTTTAAGCCCGCCTTTAAAATTGGATACACAGCTATGAGTATACAGGCAGGCAATCGTATACAAGGCAGTTGACGAAATTCATTACAAACAGCAAGCGAAACCTTTAAACCAGCTGAAGGAGACGAGAACAAACGAATGAGTGGTAAAGATGTGTTTTCATCTCATCTTATGGTGGATAATGACGCCAAACAATAATCGAAGCGAAGTTTGACAATGGCTGTGGATAATGCATTTATAGTCAAAGAGATATTGTAAGTGCCTGCATGCTAAGCCAATGAGGGGAAACAATTGAAAAAATCGAAATCGCCATGTTGCTTAAGCCAGTCTAGTTTCGTAATGCTTTCAGTCTCTTTAAACTTCTTCTTAATCTTGTATATTCCGCGCACAATAGCTGGATTACGATGACCATAACCAGTCCGTAATGCCCGAAATGCAGTTTTAACTATTTTTACGTGCTCTGTGGTAGACAAACGTATGACAAACCCTCACATCAGATATTTAATAGCAGACAGCCCTGTTAGACCATCAGTTTTGATATCAATAAATGGATAACCCTATACATGGATTGTCTTTCACGTTATTTAACTGCGATTAAGATTTTGAACTTCTTCCTTATTATTTCGTAAAAGCTTTTTGAGGATCAAACCCAGTATACCGGATCTATGCCATAAAACCAAAATCTAAAGTCGGTGCAGTTATTGCGTATTAAACAAGGGTATTCCAATTAACTATGCCACCATGCTTTCATCCGCTTTATTTATCATTTATTCTCACTCTCGCGTTCTTGATACTCTAATAATTAAAAGTGGGTCGCATTTATGGCTGCTGCGTTAAGGGTTAAACTTCTGCTTATTTTTTCAAAACATTATTCTCCTGCCTTCCTTTTTTGTATGTATCTCTCCTTATGCTTTAAAACTACAATCTAAATTAAGTACGTCGTATTCATGATAATGTGTTTCCCCCTACTGTCAAGATAGCAGTGAAAAAATTCTCAGGAAAAACTACCAGCTACAACAAAAACGTGGCTTAATATTTAAAATAAAATTTTTCATAGTTTACTTGTGTTTTGTTAAAAGTATTCCTTCCATTTGTAACAGTGATCCAGCAACAACAACAACAACAGCAACACTAACAAAATTTAAAGTTGCTCCTTAACTCTAGGCAACATTTTCTATAACAGCCTGTAAGTATGCTACACTTATTTACAGTTAAATGTTAAAAATTTGAGCCGCAAACTGTTGTCGTGTTGTTACTTACTTGCCACACAAGCAAAAGCAACTCTAGGCTGACAAAAGTCTCGACTCGACTCGACTCGACTCGTCTTCGAAGAGTGTAAATGTAATCGCCGGGGAACCATAAACTACAACGACAACAATAACAACGGTAATGTCAACCTCGTTGTCGTCATTTTGGATTAAAATTGTAAAAATTTTTCTCCACTTTTTTTTTTTTTTTTTTTTGTTGTTGTTTCTTCTCTTGTTCTTTTAATTTTTCTTCTGTTGTTGTTGTTTTTGTTGTTTTTGTTATTTTTATTCTTAAGTTTTACTCTTGATGTATGTTGTCGTCATTTATTGCTCTACTCAGAATTTAGTTTCATTGTTCAACAATCAACAACAACAACAACAACAGCAGCAACATCAACATGAGTTGAAAACTGCCTTGTGTGCCTTCCTTCTGCCTTTAAAACTCATGCAAATTTTTAAGAATTTATCTGGGGTATGGGAATTGTGAAAGATGTTGGTAGGACTGGCAGAGGAGTCGTAATGGTTTGAAAATTTGTGGTGGGTGGCCTGATGTTTGTTAAGCAGTAACGGAATTTCTTGAAGAAGTAAACAAATGCAGTTGACAGCTGATGTTAATAAATTTAATTTTCATCTTTATTGGTGACATTTTCTTATTCTTCTTCTCCTGCTACTTCTTGTTTTTTATGCTTTTTTTTCTTCTACTTCTTACTTTTTAGGTCGTCTGTCTACATCTTCTTGTTTTTCTTGGTCTTTGTTTTCCAGTTGAAATGACGAAATATTTAAAACTTTATTTTTTTTCTTTTATTTTGTTTCTGTAAATGACAGTTTGGAACTGAAAATGACAGAATTTATAAAAATATTACTCTGTGTTACAAATACAAAAACCCAAAAACTTAGGACGATGTGCCGCACCAATTGTTGTGGTAACAATAGTCTTGAAAAATGGGCGACTATAAGCAATCGAGACCGTGGATACGATGCTGTAAGTGATCCCTAGCTCAGGAAATTATAGAGAAGCCCTTCACATGTTGCTATAATCAAGCGACAAAGAATGCGACCAGCTTGTAGTTGCGGTTCCATTTGTTACTAATTTTAAAAAATATCATATCATATCACAACAAACTCTAAATCTTTTTTAAAAACCTTCTCCCATTTCTACCGTAATTAAAAACGGAATTAAAACCATGATTTTAAACTCCTGATTGAAACTGCATTATTTTTCCATCTTTTTTTTCTTTCTTTCTTTTTTTTTAATAATTCCCTGCAGCATTTAGTGGGTGTAAATAGCGTTGCCAGCCAATGAACCGTTGCATTGCATGAATCTGTCAACCAAAACAACCAAGGCATTGTGGAAATAATTATGCGGCGGCTTTTTACCACTTGTTGTGCTTGCGTGGCGAAAATATGCCGTTGCCAGCGTATGCAACAATAATTTAAATAGTCTGCACAAATCGTTAACATTTCACGTAAAATATATTAAAAAAAATAACACATACACACAAACGCATACATGCAGACACCACAGACGCAAACACACACACACACGCGCAAATGCACTCATACTCGGTGGGATTTAACACGTCTGTGTTAACGCAAGTATACTATGAGCATTTGTAAGTAATAAATGCTTGACATTAAAATGGTTGACACAATCACAAAAAACAACAACAAAAAACGACACAAACAACAACAGCAATAACTACGAAAAGCAGGTTCATAAAATCAGATTTAAGGTTATAATAACTGTTTCAAAATACATATTTTCTATATAAATTGGCTAACAGCAACAACAATAGTTACAGTTACAGTTACCGTTAGATTTTTTTTGTTGTTGTTGGTGTTGTTGTGTATTGTATTTTGCACATGTTACACGTTTTATGTTGTATATGATGATTGTGTGTGTAATTATCTATTAAATGGTTATGATCACTAATAACTATTACTACCGCAATATTAACACATCTACACCTACATATACTACATGCATACTAACACTTTTACACACATACAAATTAATAACAATACAAACGGATACTGAAAAAAAGAAGCAGAGGAGCATAGAAAACAATATTCCTCTACAAAAACCACAAATATAGTCTGTTATACGGACATGTTTTTATTGTTATTATTGGTGGGTAAACAGGAATGCAACCATTGGTGTAACCAACTGCAGAAAGAAACGCACGCTGGGTTCTCCTGATGAGCTTTTTTTTAATGAAAAAAAATGTGTTCTGCATTCTGTTATACTCGATGCATAGCTTCAAAATAAACTTCAAAAACTTCTATGTTACCAATGCAAAAGCGGTTCGTGCAATGGAATATTTATCCCATCAGTTATACAAACCCCTTACCACATCTAGAAAACAACCTCACCGGATATTGTCATCAGGAATGAGTTAATTACGTCCTTTTACATACAATTCAGTCTTAAATCTTTGGATGTCAAAGTACCCTCAGAACCTACTCACATCAAAGACATCAGATCAGCTAAAAGTATTGAAATGAGTAGATAAAGCTGTGTTACCAGTTGCAAACAGATTGCATCAGGTTAAAAACAGAAATAAGATGACTGTACGTTAACATTAGTTACGTTCAAGCATTCTTCCAGTAACATCAGATCGTTTGTGAATACTTTCCAAAAAATTATCTGCAGTATATAGAAAGGCGTGTTAAGCTGTCCCGAATATTTAAATGCATTTTCTAACGATGTTACTAACTATGTAAAGATATTAGTTTCCTAATTGCAACTTAAGAGTCATTACCATCTACAAAATGTAGCTAACAGTTTAGGTTCGAATTAAAAGTTTGCCAGTAGGGTATTCGAAAGGTGCCTTCTAAATTATGCTTGCCTTTGGCCGCCACTCGTTATAAGTTAAGCAGGTAACTTTTGCTTTCTACTTTTTTATCATTTTCAAAATCTAAACGTTAAAATAATCACTTGTTAAAATAATGTGAAACATTTAAAGCAATACGTGTCTATTTTATATTCAATATTCAATAGTTAATTGCCTACTTTTAGGTGTTTAACCTTATTATAAATAAAATTTACAGGAAATTTGTAAAAACAAATAAAATTGTGTTATAAATTCCAATAAAAATTATTTCATTTGACCTATTTGCCCTTTGACCTGTAATGTTGGTTCTCTTTCTCTGTTTTCCCTATTTTAATAGCAGCATAAAAATATTAGAGAACTAAATATTTACCTCAGCTGTTATTACAATTGAAACTGTGGGATACGCAGACAGCAGAGATTATCGTTAAGCTACTCAGACTGTCAATTACAAATGTTATGGCGTAGCGTTCAGTACAGTTTATTAGAAAATTAAAAATCAATTTTAATAGAAAGATTGAAAAACATATTAAACTCCTCTTTGATTTTAAAACCAAAGAAATATTGTCATTATTTTTATTTTTTTTATTATAAAAATGACGACTACTGCAGTTTAACCACTGCAACCAACTATAAAAAGAAGATTTTTTCAAATTTTCTTTTCATTTTAAAATGTTCTTTTTTTTAATATAAAACAATACCAAAAACAATTGGGGAAGACAACAACACATGAGCCAGCTCGTAACAAATATACACAATCTCAGTACCACATAACAAACCAAAAATTGTAGAAGAAGAAGAAGAAGAGAAAATATATACATATATTGCATACTTTTAGGTCAGGGTCAAATTGTCTTTATGTGGCCAACATACAAAATTGACAAACAAACACACACACTCAGTACTTTGTATTTTAGAGAAAAATTCCTAAAGAAATACAAGCAAAAAAATCTAAAAAAAATATCATATTATATACATCTGTATGTATGTATGTAGATATGTACATGTAGTATGTAGTATTTAATAAATGCAAATTATATGCATAATTGAATACGAAAAATACACACGAAAGAGACACAAAATTGTCTTTTAAAAGACCAATAAGAGAACAAGAAAAAGTCGAGAAAATTGAAAATAAATTCTATTCGGAATAGGAAAGAGAAAAAATTAAAATAATTGAAAACAAATTTTATGTTTAAATTAATAATAAAATAGTTTAATTGTCATATTTACATATATTGAATTATTAAAAGCCTAAAAGTAGGTTATAAAATAATTGTATACATACATAAGTATTTGTATAGATTCAGCAAACAATCGTTTAAACAAATTAATTAGAAAATTAATTTTAAAAAACTAAAATTATTACAGAAAATATACAGATGCTTAAGTGTTAATATGTTTAATAGCCTAAAAGTAGTGTGTAAAATATTTTATATTTTATTAGAATACACAAGCTTAAACTAATAAGATTTTAAAATGAAAATTACAAAAATAAATTTGTTCAAAAATTTAATTTAACAAATTTTAGACTGTTATTAAACGCCTAACAGTAGGCAATGAAATAATTGTATACATATTTATGTAGATTGCTTAATAAAAGTTTGAACAAATTAATCAGCAATTTAATTAAATCTTTACAGAAAATATATGCTTAAGTGTTAATATGTTTAACAGCCTAAAAGTATGTTATGAAATATTTATTTATTTATTTATTTCAATACCTTCAGTTAGACTCACAAAAAGGATTGCACAACATGTAAAACTAATAAAATTTATATTAAAATTGTTTTCAGGCATTGCATTTGAAGTGTTAATATTGTTAACAGCCTAAAAGTATGTTGCATGTATGCCTATATTATTTTTTATTTATATTAAAAGATGTATATTTATTGATTTTAATAACAAAAAAATATTTTAAAATTAATTTAAGTAATAGCCAAATAGTTTGTAGGTTTTTTCTTTTGCATGTTTAACCGCCTAAAAGTGCGTTATAAAATATATTAACTGCTACTGTTACTAGACAATTGGAAACAATTGCTATCAAGTGACAAATTTTGTATAATAGGACAGAATTTGTGTACCACGAGCATGATGCCAGATCTCGCATAATGCTAGGGAGCAACGTAAAAGGAGATAAGATTGCGGGAAAAGAAGGTACTATGTCGTTGATAAGAGTCTGTTGAATCGTTTTTGTAAGTTCTCATTTTTAAGAACTTTCCTTAAAGTATGCTAAAAATCCTTTATATTTAAAATACCTAATATTTATGCTTCTTTATTTTTCTATTTAAAAAAAATTGAAAAAAATAACCAAAAATTTTTCAATAATCAATGAACTTCAATTTATTTTCAAGCGTATGTGATTTGGCAATATTTCTCTTCATCTTCATCTTCTTTTTTTTTCTCACTCTCTCTCTCACTCTCTTTCTCTCTTTCACATTTTCGTTTTTCGTTTCTTGCTTTCATTTTTTTTTGTAAATTTTTAGCAAATAAATACACGTGTAACTAAATGAATTCCCTGACACATTGAATTTGTTATTGTGCGGTATTTTCTGTTCTTTTTTGTGTTGTTTTTTGCCTACATATTTTCATTTTTTGTTTATTGTTTTTGCTGTTGTTGTTTATTTATATTTTATTTTTCCTTTTTCTCTTAGGAAAAATGCTTTAGAATAACCGTTTCACAATGAGCTTTTGCTCTCTGGCAACAGAGTAATAATGCATAAGCTTTCAGAAGTTTTATTGAGAGAGAAAACAAAAGGAGAGAGATTTTTATGTAAATGTCTCAAAATAACCGCTATTTTGTTGAGTACCCCTTAAACTAACGGTTATACAAGAGGAGTAGTTAGTTTTCGTAAAGAGAGAGTAAAGGTGGTTAATTGACCACTTAAAGCGGTGAAATATTTAAAAATCTCAAAAAATCTTTAAATAAACTACTTTGCAATCCTTTTTAATTACCCTGATCCTTTATTGATAAATAAATATAAAATTCAGTGTATTTTCTCTTTACTTTTGTTCATTTTAGTCAAGTCCTTAAACCGCATTTGCTAACAAATTTGAACAAAACAATTCTTTATGATGCTTTTAAATAAAAACAAAAAGCTTTATTAATGTCCCATTGTGCAGATCACGCACATTTATTTATTTATTTATTTATTTTTTTTATTTATTTTTTTTTTTTTCAATAAAATCATTAATTGACTAAACAGACTGTTATCTCCAACAAAGAAAAATCCAAAAACACACATTTCTTTATGAATACTCTTCCGTCTCCCCTTTATATTATACAGACGATCTGATAAATGAGGCTCAATTAGCGAAATGACTAATACAAAAACAGAAGCTGCAAATGTAGCAACAGATATAGGCACTGGGGACTCCCCGCCACTCAATTAAAAATAACCATAAAACAACGTTATCAATTATTTTTTAAAATCTTTTATGCTATTCCCCACAAACTGCTATTATCATGTCTAGCTTGCTTCTTTCATTCTTACAAACCCCTCCAGCCATTTATTATGATACCCAAAAACTAAAACACATTTTTTTTTATAATTTTGTTTTAAATTTTATTTCTAAAAATATTTCCAACCGAATAAATAAATAATATCTTAAAATCGAAGAGAATCGCTTAATCGCTTATCACCTAACCTCTCCAAGCATTGTGGCTTAAGCCCAAACCGAAGCTATAGTCTCTTTGGTTTGAAAAAGGACCGCTCAACCATTGCGAGCCACCAGCATTGGCTTTAAGGGTAGTCAAACCATCATTAGATCTGAACAGTGTAGAGTAGCCACCAACATTGGCTTGATTGCCTATACCAGAGAAGCGTGTTAGGCCAGCATTTAAGCCATGACCATTGGCATGGTAATCCAGCATACCGCCAGTTTTCTGGAATTTGAAACCATTATCTTGCAATACATTCGATCTAAAAACGGTAGCATCCAAATTATGATTGTCATTGCGGAATAAATTGGCCGATACAGATTTAGTTAAAGTATCACTAACACCACGGTCAATATCACGGCTAATAGCGGCGCCTAATTTATCGCCTTGCCACGCCAAGCTGCTGCTGGTTAGTTGTGGTTTAAAATCGATTCCTTTAATTTTGGTATCGGTCTGGTGGGAAACTTTTCCAATTAAAGTACCTGAGTCACCCAATCTCAAATTGGCTTCGGCTTGTTTACGAAAAGATTCGGCTATACCGTTCTGGCTTTTGGTTACAGAGGCTCCTAAACCATGACTAAAGAGAAATAAAAACAAAGTTATTTTAAACATTCTTTAAATTTTTATGATTTTTTGTTTTTAACTTACCCTTGCACACCTACGGTTGCTCCTCTGACGACATTACCGCCTTTAGTATTGCCTTCTGCAAATACCTCACAAAATAGCTGAACATGCCTTATTACCCAAGTTGGTGGCGGCAAGTTTTACAGAAACATCCTGACCTCCTTTGGGATTTGTAGCAACTGAATTGTGGAATGCAGCTACTGGTGGATTAGTTGGTGGAGGAATTGGAACGGGCAACTTTTGTGGATAGGCCTGTGCCAAAGAGCTCAATGCTACGATTGCCATAAAGGCAGCAAATAATACGAAGTACTTCATGTTTTT
>QOCX01000644.1:88766-105679 GCA_005959815.1 Sarcophaga bullata | reverse complement strand
AGTCGTCAGAAAATGCAAGACGTCGACCAATTTTCTAATAAAAAATGAAGGTCGTCGACCAATTTTCTATAGAAAATTCAAGTTCTTGACCAATTTTCTATAGAAAATGCAAGTCGTCGACTAGTTTTCTATAAAAATAATGACCAACTTTCTTTAGAAAAATCTAAGTTTTTGATCAATTTTCTCTAAAAATGCAAGCCGTCGACCAAATTTTTCTACTCAACATGCTAGTCGACCCAATTTTTTTCTTGTTAGATAACTCACGTCATGGACAAATCTTTCTATAGAGATCTGAGTCATAGACAAATTTTCAACAGAAAAGGCAAGTCGTCGACCAATTTTCTATAGACAATTCAAGTCGTCGACTAGTTTCCTATAAAAATTACTACCAATTTTCTTTAGAAAATCCATGTTTTTAACCAATTTTCCCTACAATATGCAAGTCTTTGACCAATTTTCTATAGAAAATCCAAGTCATCGACTAATTTTCTATAGAAAACATGTTCAGTCCATCGACAATTCATTCTAATAAAAAATAATCGAAGTGTCGACAAAGCTTTCTATAGAAGAATCCAATTTTCAAACCAATTTTCTATAGAAATGCAACTCACTCGAGATGCCGTTAACCGAAAATTGAATCAAATGTTGCTGGCTTTCTAGTAATATTCAAAATAATTTGTCTTTTAAACGTACAACAAAATACCTTATTATAAGTTAATCATATTTAATCTACCACTTTTGCCACACCTGTAGCATTTAATGGCTTTAATTCCATGTTACAATAATAAAAATAAAAAGAAAGAGAAAAATGAAATAAATTCCTGTGCTACTTACCAAATCTCTGCCTGTGCTGACATAACTTTCCAATGGGCTGCATGGTCGCAATCTATTAAGGCCCAATGTGTTGCCAGTGCTGCTAATTGCTGTATGATCGCACAATTTAGGTGTCTCATAATCATAAATTTCCAACATTAAACGACGTTTTCCCTTAGTGCTCATCAAGGCCAATGCAGTTTCGCCACTGCTGCCGCCGCCGCTTACACCACTCTGATGTTGGCTATCCTTTGATGATTTGCTCGATATATAATTTAAGCTCTCCTTAACAGAGCTTAAACCATTACCACCTCCTCCGCCGCCGCCGCCATGTTTCGATGATGAGCCCCACCACACCCCACCGCCACCACCAGATTGCTGGTAACCACTGTATTTATTTTCTTGGTTAAATATGCTGGACTGTGTGGGACCATAAATATACGTATCAACTGGATTCCAGGCATTATCAATGTTAACACGTAAATTTTTACCCATTTTGGGATTCTGCGGACTGTAATAGTAATTGTTGCCATGACTGCTTTGATCCAATAATGTTGGCTTGCCACCATCTGCCGATGAGGCTACGGGCGGTGGTGGTGGCGGTTGACCCGTTGTAACACTTGTTTGTTTTATTGGCATATATGTGCCATAACTGTCCCACATACGAAGACGTGTTATCCAAGGCGGTAAATCAGCCTAGAAGCAAAAAAAAAAAATAAAAAAAAACATTAAAAACATGGAACATATTTTTTTCTTTTGTATTTACAAATACATGTGTGGGTGTATGTGTGTGGGAGAGTATGTGTGGATGTATGCATCTTTCTGTAGCAGTATAATGTAAAGGCAAGTAAAACTGAAAGTAACATTAAATGAAAATAAACGTTTGTATATAGGGGGGAGGGGGGCAGATGTTTGCTTGAAGGCAAATATTACAACAAAAACAAGTCGTAAAAAAGTTCAAATAACTTTCATATTCCAGGGAAATTTTGTACTCTCGGGGTCTTTAGAAATGTGATGAAAATAGTTTATTGAGGTGCTGTGTAGTGTGCTGGTATGGAATTTAATCCTGATTTATAAACATACAAGCTGTGTACGTTTATAGAGACAAAAAGGGGATTCAATAGGTTTAAAAATGTCGATGACATCCTATATTCATGGACGAAATAGCTCAAATGGAATTGAATAAGCTACAGGGTCTAGCGTGTGTCGGTATAACAGGGGCAATGGTAACCTGTTCTATGGCGGCGCTGGAAACTCTGTTAGATTTAAGTTGACTGTGCAGACTGTAAAGACTAAAGCTGTTGAAACTATCTTAGGTTGAGAGGAGAAGAACTAACATGAAATTCGTTATGAAATCTAAGGAATCAAATGGCTGACAGCTCACTCCATAACTGTTTCCTGGGCAGGGCCAATAGACTGTGTACTCTTGGAAGGTGCTTTGCAACAAGAGAAGAATGGAGTAATCTGCGTGCTCTCTTAAAAGAAGGACTATTTTTAGGTATACTGATGGTTCATGAAATGATCTTGCAGCAGCAGCAAGAGCTTTTAGTTCCAGCATGAAGTATTCTGAGCTTATCAGGAAACTCGCGGGTGTCCTTCAATCTAAAATTTATGCCATTGAAAGATGTGCCTAATTCAATTTGGATAAAGGATATAAAGGACAAGACATAGGAGTACTACCTGATACTCAAGCTGTCAATCCAGCGGCTCTTATAAGATTAAACTGTCCGCAGAAGCTGAATCGTATAGATAGGGAGTATATGGTTATCCTTTGCATTGTCCTATGCCATGTAGGAATTCCCGGCAATTAACAAGTAATTAATGAGCTTGCGACAGATTTCTCTAAGGATCTCGGTCTTAAACTTCATTTGAGGTTAAAGGATGACTGTAGCGTGTTTCAGGTCGAGATTTTTGCTATCTTGTGGGCTATTGAGGCCATAGCTAGTAGGCCCACTTCGGACTTGGAAACTTATATGATCTTCATTGACAGTCAGAGGGCAGTCAAAGGGCCATTACGTAGGTCTGGGTAATTTTGACCTCTGAGTATTACACTTGTTCCAATGATAAGTACACGTCTCCTCCAACCTAACCTAACAAAAGCTTGCGAAGACGGGAAGTTTCACGCCATTTATGAGGGGGACGAAAACCCTTATGTAGTGGTAGCCGATGTTTGAAAAGAAATGACTACGAAAGGCAAACTAAGTGGGTTTAAGGGAATCAAAACTTTTTTTTTTAGAAAATTTAAATAAAAGAAGATCGAAGCCATGATGCATCAGTCATAACACGAGATTGGTAACAAATCCTTTGACAATGCAAGCTCAGGGTAAGCTTATACAGAATTGCGACCATCTAGCGCCTTATAAAGAGGATATAACTGAGTATGTATCAGATGCTATGCAGGGTTTTTTCGTCGTTGCTATAAATCAACATTCTGAAATATGTCGAGGCAATAAACTTGAAGGGATGCCCTATAAAGCTGAATATTAAAGAAAAGTTTTTTGCACTTCAGAGTTAAAATAAGAGTGAAAAATATTGTTCATATGATGCAGATTTAAGGCATCTTTCTGTAGACACTACGTGAACGTATTGGAGGTTAAATGACTTAACAAATCTAGTTGGGAAATAATGTTTGAATGTGTCCAGTGGTTTGTAGATAGTAAAGACACTGGAACTGTTAAACGCTTGCAAGATGATGGAAAGTGTCGTATCAAATTTATTTGATGAAGGTGAAAACATTGCGTTGTTGTCACTGTTGTCTAGTAGGTAGTGTGGTAGCTTATTAGACATAAGGCCACGGGGTGAAACCCCAACCAGACAACTGCCTCTTAGCAGATTTCTGACAAAAACCTGGAAAGAAAATAAAAATTGCCACGAAAAGTTTCTCAAAAATCTGTCGGTGCTACCACTCATGTATAACATAAACACACACAACATAAGTGGTGCGAGAACCTAGATTGTAATCCGGACTAAAGGTTATGTATGTTATAGACGGAGTTGTTTGTTCATTATTCACTGGTTCCCGGCAATTGTATTTAAACACTGAAAAAGCTTCCAATATATTCGTGTTTTCTTATTAGAATGGCTCGTAATCCTGATAGAAGGGTTGTAATCACTAATTATGTACGTGTGTGCGAACCTATCTTAAATGTTATCTTCGTATTTCCCTAGTTTATGTTCTACTATTCATAAGATTTCCTTTTTAATTTCTCTCAATTAGAAACATGCAGAAAAATCAGGTCATAAATTAACTCTACACTACTAAAAAAGGAAATCTCAAGACACATTTCTCTTATAACACATGAAATAAGAAGAAAGAAAAAACAAAAAGAGAGGGAAATGTTGCTTTGAAATATTAATTCTCATGCTAAGCAGTATAATGGAAGCATCAGTATTAGCAGCAAACAGGAATGGGGAATACAATGGAAAAAGTATGCCTTAAAATTTATGGTTTTTTTCTGTGCAAAGTTCCTTGTTGTTGTTTGTTGGTTTTCTTTAATATTTATCTTGAATAATTGCTGTTTATTTATGTTTGGTTTTAATTGTTGTGTTGTTGTTGTAGTTATTATATTTGTGTACATAGTTGAGTTGGTATGTGTTGTTACTTTTATTTTCTCTGTCCAATACTAGATATACACTCAAGGAAATAAATTTAGTTGCGGGTTTTTTTTGGTCCTTCTTCTTAATAATAAAAATAATTGCCACGTTTAAATCACTATTAAAATAATAATTTCGAATAAGAAAAGAAAAAAAAAAGAAAAAGAAAGAGAAAAAATGAAGAAAAAAAATTTGGTGTTTCAATGAAAATATTTCTCTCATTAATTGCATCACTGCTATTTATGGAAGTTTAATTACAATCTAATGGTCTTAATTAGTTGGGCAAGACATAGCATGAGAGTATTAGATATGGCTAATAATAATGAAACAAAAAAAACCTACGGAATTTATAGAAGAAAATTATGCTGTGTCCAGGCAATAATTTTTATTTTTTACGGTAAACCACGGCGATATACTTTATGTCAAGAGTATAGAATTAAACAATAAGTATACGTTGTGGTGTCTATTACGATGGTGGTGTTAAATAAAGTGGGCATATGCGGTCATTTAAATCGTTTTATTTACGTTAGTTTATGTTAATAGTGCGTCAGGTGTTAAAGCACCTACTGATAGGTTGTTATTTTAAAATTTAATTTTTTAGTGTAAAAAGAAGATGCGAGGCATGTGCGAGGCATGTGACAATACTAAAAATGTAAATGAAGCTTAAAAACCATTGAATTTTGTTGTTATTATTATTATTATTAATAGGAGAATTGTATTTCGTAGACACGTCCATTTCAAGCCATAATCTACCCTCCAATAAAGCAATTCAAGCAATGTACACCAAATTCTCGCATAGTTTCACTTCATTCGGCATTAATCCATTCAACCCTTTGCATTCACTAAGGAGAATATTTGCTGCTGATCGGCCGTGCCAATATTTATTTCAATTCGAGTGTCCGTGTTACAATTGATTTTATCTAATTAATCAATCCGAGACTGTGATTACAAATCTGTGGAAACTTAGGATTACATAAGTTTTCATTTGTTTGGAGAGTTCAGTCATAGATGCAAATAACATGAGCACAAGAATACTGCCTGTTCACGTAAGTTCTGAACATTGACGCATAAGTGAAAGGATAGTCTCTCTCCTTGTCTCTCCCACAGCTAAGCTTCAACAACTCATAGAAGACAGAAAAAATGTGAAGCCAAGGACTCTGCCTGCTGTTCAAGGTAATTCTGACACTTGGATAAATGAAATGAAAGATATTCTCCTTCCCTCCTTCCACAGCTCAGCTTCAACGGAGCCATTTGGAAGGAACACGTATTTATATAGACATTAGTGGCCTATAAGGAACCGTAAGAGTGTTAATAAATTACCATGCTATTCCGGACAATAGAAAAATTCCTTTATATTCATATCAGCCATCATAACTTAGCAATAATTTTAGCTTACTCTCCTGTTGTCAACGAAACCTTATTAGCTTTCTTGTACAACGCCCTAAGAATATATGCATTAAACTGAGGACATTTTTTAGTTACGACGATATTAGGTTTGTCCCGGAACCCATATAAGATGCCGCATCTATAGACGAGTATACAGACATTTCAGTTGATGTAAGTGATGGTGTGTACAATCTGATGATCTGATGTCACCCAAACAAACTTGCGTCGTGTTCAAACATAACCTATGATAATCGGGCAAAACTTAGTGGAAAACAATTCAAGTTCAATGGAAAAACTCTTAATATAAACATCATAGCCTCCTCGGTCTGTCTTTTGCAGCCATAGGCCGGGAATGTCGAATAGGTATTACGGGAATCTCTTGACTTATCACATTAGAGAGTCCTATTCGAGTCCTAAAGTTAAAAACTATTTCGAGAGAATACAACGAAAATACATGACTTCAACCCGGTATGCTTATTGATTTCCCGTGTATTGCATGATTGTCCATCAATCCACGCTATGATATTTGATGAGGATCAGAACAGACGATTCCAGTGGATTTGATTATTGATTTAATTTCAGACAAAAACTGTAAAACCTAACGCCCTCTAAAACCTCAACACCCTCTAATGCTCAGCCAAAAGTTATTTGTGGAATAGGATATTGGAAAATTGTATTCATCAGTTGAGTTGTTCTTGCACCGAACGGCTGTAATTGTTGCCATTGTTGCAGAAGACTTCATTGGAACATGGCTTAGTCCTTAATTAGGTAAACGAAGTTTGCGTTGAAAAGTTCATAGCACAGCAAAGACCAATTTTCTGCGCTTTGTTTACTTTATTAAATTTGCTCAGCTAAAGTGAGTGTGGTATGGGTTTAGTTCAGCGAAAATAGAGGTCGATATGTATTATAAATAAAGATCGGCTGATGTGCTGGGTTACCGTGGAAGGAACTTATGAGCTGTTATTTGCCAGATATTCTTATGATCAATCAAGGAGTTTCTAAGTAGATTACTTGTAGTGAAACCTTCTAGTATTTTCCAGAGTTTAAGCCTATTATAGCCATCTACTTCAACTGCATATAATAATCCATATCAACGATCCATCTATGCTGACCTCCTAAGTTATCCCGCGACCGAAAGACATGATTTTCCACAGCTTTATCCCATCTGACTCTGTTGAAATGTAGTCGTTCTGGGATTAAAATTGTGTTGCTCTTGACATTGTAATAGAATATCTCTAGGCATGTAACACACATGTCATGCTAAGCATGGTCATTCGAATATTATTAAACTTCTCGATACTGACTTTAGACGTCTAAATTAACGACGTATTGCTTCAACCAACTGCTTCCTTACTTAATTAGTCATTATAAGCCTTTAGTGAGGACTACATCCTAGCTTTTCAGGCTATCCATGTTATGTGTGTTAATGTTTTTCCACGAGTGAGGTAACCTACAGCTTGTATTCGATTCAGAACGACAGATTTTTGGACCAATCCTCAGTCTATTGGAAATAAAAGGAAGATTCAAAGAAATTCTTTTTCATATTTCGTTTGGTTTGATATGCCTGAGTTGAGGTTTGAATCACGGGCCCACTTATAATAAGCCAACTCACTACCTATTACAGTACGATACCTTCCGAACCTGCTGTTTACTTTGATTTCTATGCTGCCATAGGTTTTTACTGCCATGGATACACAGTAGAATCTATCCACGTGTTAGTCTACTTGTCCACAGATAACCCCATGACTCTGTGTTCATTTTGTAGGTTCTTATGCTTGGCTTACGCTATATTTATTCAAGTTTAAACTGTAAGTTTTACTAATTTTTTTTCTTGAGTGTATATCTAGTGTTGATGTTAAATATTAAAGAGAAAAAAATCTTTTATTTTCGTAGTCGATGTTATTGTTTTTCTATTTGTTTGTTTGTTGTTGTTGTTTTTTTATTATTATTATTTGCAGATAAAACTCTGTGACTAGTGCTACCACTTCTGCTCTATTTTCCTTTAAAGTCGGCATAAGAAAAACAGAATATTTTGATAAAAAACAAATAAAAAAAAATTAAATAAGAGTACGTTAAAGAAAAAGTCAACATTGGAAAGAGTTCCTTCGTTTCGTTTCATATTTTTTTTCTGATTTTTTTTCAAGATGTTTCAACCATTGTTAGTTAAAATCTAAAAAGATGGGCACATAAATTCATACATCCTTAATGAATTGTGTAAGTATATGTAAGTGTAAGTTTATGTATGTACGTGTGTGTGCAAGAAAGAATAGAAAAATTTAGCAAAAAAAGAAAAAAATTATTGTGTTAGAAGTGAAGCAGAAGAAGAAGAAAAAGAAGAAGAAGTATGTGTTTACACTGTCACTTCTTTGTTAAAGAATGTGTTGTAATAGAGGAGCCTGATGCTGATGATGATGATGTTGGTGTTGGTATTGGTGTTGGTGTTGGTAGCAGTAGTAGTAGTAGTAGTAGTATAACAAAGGAAGAGTGTTTGTTTTTATGTTGCTGTTGATGTTTTTTATATGACGCCCTCTAGCGACAGTTAAGTTTTTTTTATTCCTTATTTTTGTTTTTGTTTTATTATGCTTGCTCCTCTACACTCTTGAACATTGTCTTGTACTTCTTACAAGTTTTTTTTTCGTTTTTGTTTTTCGTTTTCTTGTTTTCCACTCTAAAGTGTTGACGTAAAAGTGCAGAAACTTGTTTGTTTCTCATACGCTCTCTTTTATTTTTTGTCATAGTCATACCCATAGCAATAGCTATTGTTCTGTAGCTGTTGTAATTGTTATTGTTGTTGTTGTTGTTGTTGCTATTGTTGTTATAATTATTGCTATTGTTAGTGTGTCATATCTGTTTGAATTGTTAATTTTAAGGCGTTAAAATGTTAAGTAAACTGGGTCTTTATAACATTCATTTATATTTTATAACTTATCTACACCAAAAACAAAGAGAGAGAAAGAGCGAAGAAAGAACAGAAATATTCTATAACTAACGGTATATTGTTATGCAAATACATATACACACATTAGCACACATATTCCCATATGTATTATATGTGTGTGTTGAAAAAAGAATAGAAAACAAACTGAAAACCTAGTTTTTCAGTTACACTCTCTTATGCTCTCACACCCCTCTACATGTTCACACACACATATTCATTCGAGTGGATCTTGTAGATATTTTGGTACAATTTGTCATTGTTTATGCGTATGGATGTGGGTGTAAGCGGGTGCGTGTAAGTGTTGTTTTATATGATTTTGACACAAAGTCATTAACCATTATGTTTTTCAGTAATTTGTAACACAGGCATATAAATCTACAGTGTGACAGTAATTATACGATACGGGAATAATTTTTGAGTTATCTGGGAGCAACTAATATTAAAATAAGCAGCACTGTAAGCAACAAAAGATTCCAAAAACATGAACGAAAGTAGTTTTGACTGGTAAATGTACGATGTAGTTTTGACTGGTAAATGTACTCATGATGTGAACAATAGTATGGGAATTCTTTCCGATTTCGAACTCAGTGTGAAGATAATCATGAAGAGATGACTTAAAAAAAGACCCTACCATTGAAGGAAGGAACATTTGCGAAAAATTTTTTCTAGGTGAGTAAAACCCTTTAGTTTGCACAGGGATAGGATAAAAGTAAGCGTCTTTTTATTTATTTGTGTTACCATGTACATCGCTGCTCTAGAGAAAACAGACAAATCCTGATTAATCGGTCTCGGCAATCAAGCATGACTGCCTTAATATAACTTCTTTACGACCAGATTGAAAACCATCCGAAATTAAATAAAACTAGTGATGGCTCAATTAAAAGTAACCATAGCTCTATAGAGTACAGAGAAAGAGTAGGCAAATGACAAAAATTCTATGGCGAACTGTGCACGGACATTAGGAATAAAGTCAAATAATATTCTCTCCCTCCTCAATCAAAATTTCAATATCCTAGTCATTACGCATTACTTTTGAGATAAAAGGATAGAGGTTTTCCTCACCTACCTCGTTTACTTAATGGCCACTGCAACCCTTTAGTTAGGATTACAATCTAGTTTCTCCCATAATCCATGTTGTCTGTGGTAATTTTGGGCATTAGTGGCCGAACCTAGTTTATCGTCGATTTCGAACCGAAAGTTTCGAGAAACTTTTTTTTTTTTTGGCAATTCGATTATTCTCAGAGTTTTTTGCGCAGAAAACTGCTGAAACGAAATCCCTGAACGAAATTTTTTGGGTCGGTATGTTCGGTATGCTAAGATAAAGTTTGAACCACTGGCTCTCGTCTAATAAGCCAACGCACTAATCTACAGCGACATCAGGTTTAAATAGTTGTTAGGTACTCTTTCAATAGTTGGCTGGTTTTGGGTAAGTGTGGCAATGAAGCAAGATCCTGAGTGTAGAATTTGTTAGAGACCTACCAATACGTTGTTCTAATAATCTATCTGAGGTTTTCATATGTTGACACTTTTTTGATAGGAGTCTGCCTGCTTTATCCAATTCTTCGGCTGTGAATTAAGCGGGAACCATATGAAATTGCTACAAAATTCTCCTAAGACTGGACCAAGGTTGTTGCGGTAGCTGCACCAATGATTTTAGGCCTAAAGTTTGTACTTGAAAGAGATTTGATTGTCGTTTAGCTGTTAATCGATGAGACCAGCAAATTTGTACTGCTTTGTATCACTTATGATGTATCACAGCGTATATAAATGTATGTAGGTAGTTATATGTATAACGGATCTTTCAACAGGCGCTTTTGAACTTTGGCAATTGATAACGGACATGTTGTAGAAGCTAAAACTGTCTATGTAGTTCCCATGGGAGAACATATACAACGCCATGTGTTTGCAAACTAGGCTCTGAAGCAGCTGATTAGTGACTCTAATTTTTATTGAAAAATTATCTTCAGCGACGAGAATCATTTCTGGATGAGTAAGTACGTGTACTCAGTAGATTTTTGGCAAGAACTCTGAGGGTAAATAAAAAATTTTAAAGGAAAAGTTTCCAAAAAAATGAATTTCTGTCGTTCGGTATTAATTCAACAGACACAACACAAGTGGCGCGAGAAACTAGGTCCTAATCCTGACTGAATGGCCAATTATGTATGTATGTATGTATACATGTCTTATCAAATATGGGTCAATACTAAGGCACATGAGATCTCATAATTCGGTAAAGGTCAGTGTTTGTTGTTGATTTTAAGCTAAAAGCGTCATCAATTCATGTTGCTTTAAGAACTACATTGATCAGACATATTCACCTAACAACGATGAACCCTGTAGATCGATGATTTCCAACTTCTTTTGGCCTGAATTGGATCATCTAGATAGCAGGTTTCTAGATACGTGGTTTCGTGGCACTATGTAACACACAGCTTATGCCACATTGGATATGATGCAAGAAGGATGGATGTGATCTTGACTAGCCACCGAGATCGTGTGATTTGACCCCGTTAGACTTTTTTCTTGTGGAGTTTTGTGTTGCCGCAGTTGTGTGTGAATAAGCTACAAGCTACAGGGTTGCACAAAGCTAACATAACCTCTGAGTCATGGAAAATTGAACATTTCGAATGCGATCCACTCGGTAATGCCATGACAGACATTATTGATGCCACATAATGGCATCATTATTAGCACTTTAAGCGTATAAAATATTTCGCTGATATCCAATGAAATTTTATGATAGAAAAGATAGAAAGCTTTTAATAAAAGACCCATTATATGTAACGGATACATACATACACAGAAAACACGTACTAATTACATTCATGTTAAGTTTCATTTGTTATAAAAGAGTGATTAGCCAGAGTTTGTTTCTTTTCTTTTCATACGCTTTTATTCATTGCTTATGTTACGTAACGGATTCTCCATTTTAATTTTTCCAAAAGATACAACAACAAAACAAAACAAGCATAAACAGAAAAATTATTACAAGAAATAAAGGAAAGTCCCAATTGTGTCAGGATATAGGCTAATAATACGCCTCTGTGTCGCACTCTCTGTGTCGCAAACTTTCTCTGTGTTTTTTGTGTGTGTGTGTTCCATTTCTACTTTCGTTTCGTTTCGTTACGGTAATATTTTTATGTATGTTTTTCATTTACAAAAAAGGTATCACTACCACCACTGCCACCATCACCACAATGCCACCATCACCATCACCAGTATGTCAGATGTTAAGGGATTTAATATTAACGTCTATTAACATAACATTTGGGTTTTAATAGACAATGTAAGTGAGTGTATGTATGTTTAGATAAACAAACATGAGATTCTTTCCACATGTTTAATTAGTTGTCTATCTAATGGATATTGTGGCTTATGGCAGGCAGTAAACATTTTTTTCCGCGTGTGTGTGTTTAATTAGAATAATTTTTTTTTATGACTTCAAATCGATACACAATAAAAGTCAGAAGGGAAAGCTATTATAACACGACAACATTATTAAAAAAAACTTAATTTTACAAATTATGAAAGCTGAAGGAATGGAGGGCGTTTCTTCACTAACTGACTAAGTGAAGCATGAATGAAATGCTTAAAGATTTTTATCTTTAAATGTAACCATGGCTTTAGGTTACATCATAAGACCCATAATGGATGTTTATTTTCTCTATCGCATAGAGGTTTAAAAAAACTAGGTACACAGTTCGAAAGGAAACAAGGAATATTACATGATGTTGTACAATTTGTTGAAGCCTAGCAGTAGTATTTTAACTTACTAGGTTCGAAAGAATAAATCCCATCTCTGACAATTTCTTAAAGTCTGTCTCAGCTTCCTTCTGGGAATAGCAAAGTAAGTAATTATCATAAAAAATCTTTTCAAATTTGTCATTCAAATTCAACATCAAATTGCAGGTTCCATTGCGTATGGCCAAGATTAACGAAAAAAAAAAAAAAAAAAGGATGGCCTTGTAGAATATTCCATTTCAGCAACGTAGTGCCTTGTATTTCATTGCATCGTTTTTACTACGAGTTGTATGGCCTACGATTTCTGAGCCATGATTACAATTACGATGCTTAGTAAGAAAGGTTTTGGTTGGCTCACATCCATGTGCCATTGGCAGTCACCGTGGACTAGTAGATGTGAGTTGGCTTGTAAACTTGAAGCCTCGGTTCAAACTCCAGGTCTGACATCAAAACGAAAATATGTCTTCGGCGACTTCGTCGTTCGGAATCGACTTTAAACTGGCTAGCAGGTCCAACCAGTCATGCATTAAATTAAAACCCGCAGCATTAGTGATGTGAGAAGCTAGATCGTAATCCTGACTAAAGGGTTGTCATGACCAATTATGTATGTATGTATGTGCCATTGGCCCCTGGATGGGAAAAAGTTTAATTCAACAAGTACAGGCTGCAGTTATAAAGCCCATTGAGCGAATACAAGGCGTTTTCTATGGTTGTTTAGCTTCAGTTCCGGGGTTAGTTGAATTTTGAATGGGATTCTCCTGCATAATCTTACGGATAGCGACGTTGTTTTCGAGAGATCTTACGTTTCATCGATATAAGGTTGCCAGTCTTCTTTATTGAAACAGTGGGACTTGAATTTATCAACTCTATTCCGAATAGTCCTCTCGGTAGGACAACAATTAGATGACACTGACATTCTTAACATTCTCCGGCTAGCAGATCGATATCGACAGATCCGATGAAACAGTTATATTAGTAAGAGCTTCCTTAAGACCTAAGTGAGCCAAGTGTAAGCTTTAACCTTTCTAATTATGGTTTGGGTGTCCAACCACCAGTGAGAGAGATATTACCACGCACACCATATGACACCAAGAAGATTTTTTATGATATGATTTCCGTTCATCATTAACCCACTCTTGCAAAGGAATTTTCTGTTGTAATTATTAATACTACGCTGAATGGGAGTGAAGAAACGTGACCGTACCAAAATTTGGTCAAGGGCTCTCTTTGAGAGTAGAGACCTGATTTGCCAGACATAGATCTCAAAATATTGTGTATCTGCTGCCCCTTTGATTTTTTGTTTCTCTCTCCTCTCTCTTACTGTTGCTACTGTTTGTTTCTCATATAGCAATAGACTGTGGCCCTAGAACTTTTCCCTGAGGCTTTGTTAGTTAATAGTTTCTTAAATACGACAAATAAATATCAATGAAATGGAAATCTTGTTAATGTTTAATGGCTTACAAAAATCCTCTACCATAAGTAGGTTTTCTTTTTAGCCTCCTTTTTTTCACAATCTCTCTCCTCTATCAATTTGCGATATAACGCTCTTCCAATGAGGATAATATTTTTCTTCGTATTTAATTTCTTTGCCACACTTTATACCTTCATCTTGTTTAGATTTTCTTGTAAGACTTTCTTTTATTTTCTCAACACTAGATGAAAAAGAGTTCTTTTTTATTCATGTCAAGTTTTCTTTACGTTTTCTTTTTTTTTTTCTCTGTTTCTTCTCTTGATTCGTTTTATTCATGTGCCTTTACGAAAGGAATACTGCTAAGAGCATAAGGCAACGAACTACTACTGTGAAGGGTGGTGTAGAAACTAGAAATTGGAATTTAATTTTTATTAGCTTAAATAGGCTTATAAGCTGATAAAATACATGACACCTCTAAGCCCCAGCCTAAACCAACTAAACCACACTATCATTGATTCAATTCGTTTTGCGCCAAGAGTTGAGTGAAGGACAATTTTCTTTAAGGATAATTGGATCAATTTTTATATTTTCTTCGGCAAAAAAGAAATTATAAGTAGAGTAGCACAGCCAACCATCATTAAATGTGTAGCGATATTGCATGTATTTAACACCGAAGTGGACAATTAAAAGGATAAAAAGAGGGATGAAAAGCAAAATCTTAACGAATATTTGAACATGAAAGTTGCGTAAGAGAGTTGATTGTAAAGTAAAAGTATGGAAGATGTTAGACGGCAAGGTACATGGAATTATTTATTGTATTCGATCTAGAAAAGAAAGTTACTGTATTGTTTCAATTTGGACATACGTATACACTGACAATCAATAAACTGAAAGTAAATTGTCAAGAATGTTCTAGAAATTGGGTTCGTGAATTTACTAAAATGTTGGTTCTGGAAAAGAAATTACAAATTGTGATATAAATAAAGATCTGTAGGCATAACCTAGTGCTAGGTTTATGTAGCGGCTATGGTACTTGACTATGAGCCCATGCATTCCTGTAGCCAATAGATGCAAAGACAACGTTATTTTCACTTAAAAATTATAACATTAGGCGATACCAATTTAGTAGTTTTCTGTTTCCCAACAAGAATAGTTTTGTACAGCGTTATGGTACTTGACTACATATTATGCCCACGCATCCTGAGAGTAACCAATTTTGATCTAAAATTTTTAACCTTAGGCGATACAGTTTTAATATTTTAAGCTGCACTACAGAGTTGGCTTTGTATAGACTATGGTACTTTGACGTATGCCCTTGTCACCTCCGAATTCAATACAAGCAACAACAGAGACAACCAATTTTCATTAACAACTTATTCTTCCAGATGCTCTTAGAAATTTGAATATCAAAGGAAAATCAAAGAATTCACCTCTTGGGAGATAGTATAATAATACAAATACGGTTTTGCACCACATTATCCAATCCAACAACCCCATTATCCAATCCAACAATATATTTATATTCAGATGTATGGATCTTGGCTTACGCCTCTACAAAATACAGCTTGCACAAGAACTCAAATCAAGCGACCATCTATGCTTCACATTTTTACTATTGGGCTCATTTGAAACTAGGGGAAGATGAGGATTTTTTCAAAGAATTGTTTCAGTGATGAAGCTACTTTTTGGTTAAATGGCTACGTGAATAAGATACCATTTTGTGGTATGTTCTGTTATCCCAGAATCATTAGTCTCTGATCGCTATGTGCTAGACCTAGCACAGAAATGTGTTAGTTTTTTACTCCATTTTTTTCAAATTTGCAGAAGTTTTTATTGAAAGGGCAATATCCTATTGGTCCCATTCTGGATTGCTATGAGGCTCTAGAAATTGGTTCTGGTCCTGTGCATACATATTTTTGGTGATGATTTTAGCATGTTTCTTTTCCTCCTTCCTTAGTAAGGTGACTGAACTCCGTGAGTAATCATTCCCGATTTATACCTCTTCTTTGTTCTTGGGTGAAATTGATTACTGCCACCCACATGACACATTCGGCAAAGACCAGTCTTTGAAGTGAGGGTACTCACTTTTTAAGTATTTAAGAAACGTAATCTGTCCCAAACATATTGTCCAGCACGAATGATATAAATTAATCATGTTCTCACAAAATAGTCTAGAACCTAAAACGTTCGAAATGATTTAAAGATTTATATCGTCCTGATCCAGACTCGATCAGTGAACGCTAGAATTGATGAAAACAAAGTCGCGTAGTCTAAATATGTAATGTGTTGGCTTATTAAACAAGGAGATCTGGGTTGCAAACCCCAGCTCAGATATCGAAAATGAAAAATATTTCTTCGGCCAACTTTCTTCTCAAGCAAGATTTTGGAAAAACTTTTGAGAGTAAAATAAAATTGCCACGCAATTTTTTCTCAAAAATTATCCGTTCGGAGTCGACCTTAAACTGGTAGGTCCCGCCCCTCGTGTATAAAATTAACCCCCACAATATCAGTGTTGTGAGAAATCGAAATCCTGACTAAAGGTTTGTATGTAATGTATGCTATGTATGCATGTTCTTTGAAAGAGGAAGGCATTGACTTTCAAACTAGCCACTGAACAGTACCAGCCTCTGAAATTAGTATTGGTTTCTATACAAGGTTGACTGTGCGACTGACATTTAGGTTTATGTCCCAAAAATCTACTGAGAAAATAAGTTCCGAATGTGGTGTGTTGGGGTATTCGCTGGNAATGTAGTGTATTGGTATGTTCGCTGGGATAAACCTCATGCATTTCGGCGACTTCTCTGCAGCAATTTTATTAAAGTTTCTCGGTAAGTATCCCAAACATCTGTCATTCGAAGTCGACGTTCAAATCTAGTTTCCTCCAATCATGAATAAAATTAGCAGGCTCAACATGAGTGGTTTGAGAAGTTAGATTGCATTTTCACTAGGCAGAATGGTTGGATTCTCGAATAATTCTGTGGAGATACTCTCGACAATTTCTGATTTTCTCTAGGAGTCAATAATAACAGA
>QOCX01000644.1:45817-62906 GCA_005959815.1 Sarcophaga bullata | reverse complement strand
GAAAAAATAAAAATAAAAACAAAAACAAAAACACAACAACGAAAAACCATAAGAAATTTTCAATTCAATTTTTTTCTTCGCTTCATATTTGAAGAAACAAAACTCAAGGCTTTGAAAGAATAATTAAAAACAAGGAAAAGAAAACTCTGGAAACCTCACTATATATTGGGACAGAAAAATCTCTTTAAAGAAGACCAAATCGACTCTCTACACCGTACTTGTCCACACAGCACCTTCTTCTACTAGGTTCGGGGCCCCCTTTGAGGCTTATTGGGAAACGAAAAAGCAGACGAAGTGGCACGGAAGGAATCAAACCTGCCTGTGGAGTAGACGACAGTAAAGATAGAGACGCATCAACAGGAATACTTTTCCAAATTGGAAAAAGCAGCATAGAATTCAACAAACCATGGGTGGCCCGACATACTTAATTGCCGAACTTCAAAACTGCTGTGGACAGCGGGAGAACCTAGGAACTACTTTAATTTGATAAGAAAACGGTTCGGTTTTAATAGAAATTCTAATGGGACACTGCACTACTGTTCAGTCTTTGCGGACAAGCTCGGTCTGTCCCACCAGGATTACTGCAAAGGTGCTGAAATTGGAGAGCAAGCATTTTTATGTGATGCCCCATGCTCTTCAAAACAGATGTCATAATTTGTGGGTTGACAGAATCTTTAAGATCTGGTCATAGATGGCCAACGTCCAACTAAGGAAACTGGTCGTTTCATCCAAAGCTCGGGGTGGTTCAAACCCACCATAAGCGAATTATGGCAAGGGGCTCTATCTCACGCTGGAAACACAATGGGCCATATGGGCTACAGAGTGAAGTTGCCTGTGAACGGCCACAGACTCAGCTTAATCAATAAGGAATTGAACGCATTTTAATTAGGATCACTTTGTATCCTGTAATTCCCTTATTTTTTATTGCCATTACAAACCTTTAGTCAGGATTAAACCTAGTCTTCTCATACCACTCATTGCCGATGTCCTGTGTATTAATTTATCCCTGACGTGCCTGAACCTACAGTTTAGTTATGTTTTCCTACCACAAATTTGATGTTTTTCTTTCCAAACTTTTCATTTGTGGACCATCACCATCCACCCATACACCCTTACCTATTGCTACAACAATACTTTCATTATAATTATAAAACAAATACCATGGAATTTATAATTACAATAATTTTTCCTTCTTTTAATTTTAAACAAAAAACTTTTTTGGATGCCGTTGCTTCAAAATGATTTTTCATTACAATTTCAAGCAGAGCAACAAGAAAAAAAAACCCATGTACGAAGAAAATAATTACGACTTGAAGAAAAAAAAGAAAACGAGAGAGAGAGAGAGAGAGAGAGAAAAAAGCAAACAAATTCCAAAAGAAAAATTCAAATTAGAAATGCTAATTGAAAAACGTTTACAAGTCTGTGTGCAAAGTTGATGTGCTTTTAAACCGTCGCAACAATGGTAGGCAATACAGGGCTATTGGGTTTAAGGTAAAGCCTGCAACTCATACAATCTGCAATAGTCTACATAGTAAGCAGTTGGAAATTAGTTTTTGTGTGTAAAACTTGAAGTCTTCATCTATAAAGGGTTAGAATTCAATACGAACCGTCTTTTCTGCAGAGAAACAAATCTTTCGGCGTGGAATCGAAATCGTATTGGTCTTTCTTAGATTATAGTTTCGATGTTAATGACTATCGTGCTCAAGTAAAAAAGAGTCTTTACAACCTTTCAGATAGGATTACAACCTAGCTTATCACATCACTTATGTTGTTTGTGTTACACATGAGTGACTAGACCCACAGTTTAAAGCCGACTCCACACGACAGATTTTTGAGAAACTTTTTTATGGCATTATTTTTTAATTGAACTCCAAGCGAGTTTTGCCCCCAAAACCCCTGCTGAGAGGCTAGCGCCGAAGAGAAAAATATTTTTTTCTATGTGCGTTTTTGCTAACATGTCTGAGCATGAGATTCTGAGCCCTGTCTCCAAGTCAATAAACCAACACCACAACCATCCGGGGATCATACTAACTTCTACAATACCGAAATTATATTTACCCCATATAGAGATCCAGAAAAATGAATACATATACTATTATCAGATAATAAATATACAGAAATATGATGAGAGGAGGAGCACACATATCGAACATCAATAACAGAATAGAGAGAAGATTAACAGACATAATAACAGAACATTAGACACACATGAAAATACAGAGAATACAAAGTAATAATAAAAAAAAGATGTCTGAAGGAAAAGTGCCGTACTATTTTTACAAGAACCGATAGCTATCTCATTGAAACAGCTTAACAAGAGACATATTATAAAAGAGCAACAGGAGTCAGGTTATGAGCCAGATACAGCATCTGCAGCTGGTAGAAAAATCAGAGGAGTATTCTTAAGCTATTAGAGAAGCCGCAGGAGATGTGATAGGCTTGTCACAATGTCACATCAACATATATTCTCATAGCCTGCAACTACATGTGGATTACAAGAGTTTACTATATCGCCTACAGTTCCTGTAGTCCTGTCATGAGCAATACCTACATCATTTTTTGTGGTTAAAATGCCGGAGAGCATTTAAAACTGGCGAACAACGCAAAGGTTCCGAATGTAATAGACTCACGGAGGAATGTTAGAATGTTTTTTATCGACCCAATGCAACACTCTTACAAGGGCCAATGGCTCGAAGTCTATTTTAAGGCTTTTCGATAGCGTTCAGGAGAACAGAATTTAAGCATTCATAATCATCCAATTCTTTTGATTTATTGGACCACTGTTGGAATGTGGTTCTATAGCTTACTACAATGTATTTTCGTTCTAACGATAATAATGGAAAATACACATCAGTTTGAGGTCGACTGGTCAATAGAATGTTCAAGCATTATAGGAAAAATTCATTCCCTAGCCGCAATATTCGTATGCGGAACTCTGTAGCAGCAGAAGATAAATTCAAATCTTTACTTTCTTTCTTCTCTTTCTTCGCTCCTTCAAGCTATTATCCCTAGAAATGCAATGCAATGCTTAAGGAAGGGCTATCCTCTCTTTGTCAATACCGAAATTGTTATCCGCGATTAAGCCAAGTTTTTGGGCACCAAGGCCCACTTTTTGTTACAGCATAAGCATGTCTCTACTACTAATATGTACTTTACTGTACACGCTCAGTCCGGGTAAACCAATCTATTTTGGACTTCCATAATAAATATGTCGCATTAAGACTACGAACGGCATGATGGCTACTGTTCAAACACCCACCAACCAACTGGATAGCCATCAGCTGTTTATCACTCATAACTCAAAACAGGTCTTACTGGATGCTATTTGATCTCATCGTCGATTGGTATCGTCTCAAAAATCAACGATTTATTTGTTCAGTTACTTATTTATTCAGAAATTTGTTTCATCGCTGAAGATGATTTTTCGATGCAAGAGTCACAATTGCCGACTGGGGAACACCCACGTCATTACCTATACTGAATAAATGCCAACTAATTTGACAAATGTAGCTTCAACAAAATGGCTGACATCAACAATGGCCTTGTTAATGGTCGAATTGTAAATTTAAAGATACTCTCTGCAACATCACTCAAATAGGTCATGAGCATACCGTAGTTGCAAGACAATGTTCACGAGGAGAAATCCTGACAAGACTACAAGTTGACTAATTTCAAGAAGAAGAAAACCTCCTAAATACCATAGAAAACTCTTTCGCTCCTAGGTGAGATAATATCGCAGAAAATAGAGTGAAATATTTGGAAATAGCCCTGCATTATGAATTGGCATGCAAGGCTAGGAATGACCTCATGAAAGGCCAAACATGCCTTAATGGATTGCATACAGCTTGCAGAGAAATCCTGGGCATACCGAGATGCTCAGACCAATAGTATTTTATAGGGCATTTGATTTTAAGTATACCTAGGGCTTAGCTCGTTTCTAAGCCTGTCAAACTTGCTGAAATTTATGTCAATACAGACTCTAAAATTTCTACAACAGTAGGGTTATCATTATCACGGCATGTTTAATTTTTTAATTCTTTTACTTTTTATTCTCCCAGTTCATTAGGTTTTGTTGTCAATTGCCGACTGGGGATCACGTCATTATATATGAATTAGACTGAATAAATGACAACTATTTTGACAAATGTAGCTTCAACAAAATGGCCGAAATTAACTGTCAATGTGCAGAAGTTTCCGTTTGAAGACCTTTTACAGATAATCTGAAGCTGAAGATCATGGCAAAGCGGCATACCTCACACTGGGTAACACGATAGGCCATGTGGGCCACAGAGTGAACTTGTCTGTGAATGGCGCAGCTACCCGTTAACCTAAATAACCTAGTTCGAATAATTATGAAGCAACCTGTAATAACTTGCATGCGTAGCCATTACGGTCGAACTTAACCAACTAATCTGAATTTTTTTTCAATTCATTTTGTTTTTTTTTTCAAAGTGACGTGTTAGTCATTAAGTCGTTGCTGGAATTCATTCATTCATTTGCAATTCTCAAACACACAAGTGTTTAAAAATATTTTTCTCTCTTTTTTCTTTTCATTCAAACAAAATGAGATTTTAACTGACTATAGCTAAAGGAAAAAAATGTGTAAAGGGATCAGTAAATGAGTTTTTGATTTATTCTTTGAAAAAAAGTTTTGTTTTTTTCTCTCTTTCTCTCTCTCATTCTCTCTTTCTGTTTCTCATTATGGGAAAAAAAGGTCTTGAAATATCTTAAGCCATAAGTCAAAATCCAAGGGATTTTGTTAAAAAATATTGAAAGAAACCATTGGCGCAAGAGAAAAAAAAAAAATGAAAGAGGGCAACAGAATTTATGAGGGATTCTGTAAACTTTTCAATTTCGTAAAAGACACTCTAATAAATCTGTTATGTACTCTTACTCTATGGTACCCTAGCCTTAGCCTTTTTCATTTCCATTACGGTTTATTTTTCATTTTAAATGACTTTTCATTTCTGTTTCATATTTTACGCTCTTTTGACTCACAACAACATCATTCATTCAAATTTATTTCAAATCAAATTTCTCTGTATAAAGAATAGGGTACCCATTCTAAACCCCTCTCTCTCTCTCCATTTTGAAAGGAAAAAGAAAAACTCATTGAGCGTATGTGAAAGTCCTTTTTTTGTTTTTGAGCAGGCAGGCAAGTAAAACATTTTCATGTTGTGCTTGAGTAGAGAGAACCCCTCCCAAATGAAGAGGAAAATTTAATGCATGCGAGAGTGTGTTTTTTTTTCTTCTTTTTGTTCACGCACATGATGGCGAGTATTTAAAATATTCAATGGTAAGGGCGGAGGGGGAGGAGGAAAATGTCGATACCAAAACAAAGTTTTAAAAACCATTAAATGGACTTTTAGTCTTATGGACAGACAATATTAATACCTACAGGTAAGAGGAACAGACAAAAAGGTATTAAAAAAAAAGGCACAAGAAATCCAATAAACAGTACCTAGCCTACCTAGTCTGTAGGCATAAGGATTACCCACTAGACTGAGGTTTTCTACACATGAACGAAATAGAAAACAAATATGAAAAAGAAAATAAACACACACACACACACACGCAAAAACAAACTTTGTTAAGAACTTACTGACACGACACACAACACAACTGTAATCCGATAAATGTTCAGTCACATGGTCAGAGAGGTTTAGACAAATGGATTGACAGAACGAGTCGCAGTCAATAAACCATGAATTTAATTTAGTTTTTGAAAAACCCTAAAGAATTAGACATAAAATCCTCTTTTCTTTTGCTAAGACGATTCTACTTAAAATACAGTAAATTACCGATTTAATGAACATTCTCATTTTTTTACTGAGTACCTCATATGACGAACAACAATTTTATTTGGTACACGGTATAACGAGCAAATGTGAAAATTAAAAAGAAGAAGACGAATGTGAATAACTGGATCGAAGTGAAATCCAAGAGCCTAAAATAATACACGAAGATATCATTAAGCATTTCGAAATTTGTATTAAATAAGTAGCTCAAATTTAATGTGTATGAAGCTAGTCACTAAAGTTATTTTCCTCTTTTAAAGTGAATGTTAAGTTAACAGAGAATGTTAAGTTCACAGAGAATATTAAGTTAACATAATTAAAGAATTGAGAAAAGTGATGAAAGAAAATCGTTCAAAAATAACGAAAATAGTGATAAATTGGAGAAAAGTCGGATAAAAAATAGACCTGTTGGAGCAAATGGACCTAGTGGGGCAAATAGACCTAGTGCGCTGGATAGTCATAGCCTCAAGGATTCCAAAACGGATTTCATTATGGTCGTGGGACCGGAGATTTAGGCGACAAAGCTAATTGTTTTTTTCAAATGCGTAACAAAGGAAAAATCGGATAAAAAATGAAGCTAGTGGGGCAAATGGATCTAATGGGCTGGAGTCATAGTCTCAAGCATTCCAAAACGGGTTTCATTATGGTCGTGTGCTACGTGGGATCGGAGATTTAGGCGGTGAAGCTAATTGTTTTTTTTTTTTTCAAATGAACAAGGCAAAATCACATAAAAATGTGACCTAGATGACTAGATTTTGGTTGATGACTGACATTTTTCTTTTTTTTTCTTTAGGATATGTTTTTGGTTAATGACTTGCATTTTTCTGGTCGATTACTTGCATTTTTTAATTCGATGACTTGCATTTTTTTGGTCGATGCCTGCATTTTTTTTGTCAATGACTTGCAGTTTTGGTCGATGATAAAGATATTAGCTTCAACGCCTATATTAGTTACGTCACGATGATAACCACGTAGCAAAATCTTTTTAGAATCCTTGATACCAGGACTATCCTGTACCGTAGTCCATTTCCCCCATACATTCGATCTGCAAATATGCCAGGAATTAAGTAATAAAGATTGAAAAAATTAAGGGATGCCGAAAGGACAAATGAATTCCTAACAATACTATCTGAGACGGCCTTCTACAGCCAAGACTAAGCAGACGATATAGTCTTTGTGGCTAAAGGTAAATTTAAAGATAATCTCTGCAACATCACTCAAATCTCACTTGTACACCGTATTTGCAAGACAATTGGTGCGAGGATAAATCCTGGCAAGACCACAATTTTACTAGTTTCAAGAAGAAGAAAACTTCCTAAATACCACCCAAAACTCTTTGGATTCTAGGTGAGATAATATCACAGGGGATGGAGTTAAATATTTGGAAATAGTCCTGCATAAAAAATTGGCATGGAGGGCTATAGAGGATCTCAGGTAAAACCAAAGATGACATAATGGAATGCAGGCAGCTTGCAAAGAAATCCTGGACATGCCGAGATGCTCAGACCAATAGTGCCCTGTGGATCAATTGTCTGGTGTGAAGGAAAAAATTTGAAAGCATTTTAAACAGAGCTAAACAACCTATAGAGACTATCGTGTGTTTGGCATAACAGAGGCAATAAATAATAAAAATAGTGGTGATCAATGCTTTCTTTACAAACGACAGGACATAGCAATCTGACAGTGGGACCATCATTCAAGTATTCGGCTCTTTGAGGTTAAATAGAGGATAGTATGGGACTGTCTGCATCGAGCGTATCATTTAGGCTAAGATCATGGAAGAATTTTCGACAATGAGCAAGCAGACAAGTTTGAGGAAGGGGACTGTAGTGTGGAAGTGGGCGTTTAATAAAGAGTGCTCAATGAAAGAGAATATAAAGTGAGTCAAAGACTCTTCTTATACCAACTGGGTTTTGAGGCAATCAAAACTTTTGTTGTGAGAAATTAAAATAAGAGAAGATTTGAGCCATGCCTCAGACTATGTAGAAATAATCTGCGCTTAGTAGCCGGCTCTTTTACAGAGTATTTAGGCTCAGAGTATGCTTTATCAAAATAAGGATTGTCTCTAGTAGAATTAGTGATGATTAAGTCTCCTAAAGATTTTGAGTATATCTAGGGCTTATAGCTCGAGTCTAGGCCAGTCAAATGAAATTGCTGTCAATACAGCCTCAAAAATTTCTATTTTCTACAACAACAGTAGGGTTAGCATTACTATGGCATGTTAGGTTGTAATTCTTTTACTATTCTCTTCAACTATAATGCTAGTAAAATTCTCTCAGTTTATCATGTTTTTTTTTTCTCTTAAATGTAAGCTTCTTACTGAGCTGCTTATGAAGTTGAGATGCAGTCAATGACTTTTTAACTTTAGAGGTCATTAGTAAAACAAAACAGAAATTAATCATGAAAATCAATTTGTTTTTCTTCAAATTGCTTAACAACACTAACCCCTGCTGCCCTTTTAGTTTCGGATAAGGTTTCCTAAAGACAATAATGTTGTCTAATAGAATTACATACATACTCACATATATTTGTATATTTGTTGTTTGTATATTTGTTAACTTGTTATTCAGAGAATTAAAACATGCTTAAGGGTTTTCCTTCAATCATACTTAAGGGGTTTCATTTCAACTCGAAGTGAATTTAATTGGGGCAGTAAGATGCCTTCAATTGTATCTGCTGGAGACTTAAGAGGCAAGCGGGAACAAGACGTGCTCTAGCTGGGGCCAATAATTCTTTCTGCATTTAGGACAGAATTTCAAAGGCTCGGAAACAGAACTAACAGAACAAAGCATGAACCTAATCGAGTATATCACGAAGATAAGAAAGGCTAAAGGAAATTGCCTGAGGCTCTACGTGACCTAGTAAGAGTTTATTAAGCTCTTACGAACAATGCATACGAGGAAATAAGCGCCACTGAGATGAGAAAAACAAATGGCAAAATTGAAAGAGCGAAACTGGAAGCTTAATTAGCTGGATAGGCAAAAGAAGATAACGCTCAACGGCGACCCTATTCATGTCTTGACAATCACAAAGCAGACAAGATTGAGGGAACCCTTCTTTAGAGTGTGCTGCCATCATAAAAACTTAAATGATCACGTTAGCCGGTAAAATCGGATCAGGCACGTAGCGAACGCAAAGTTTTCTTGAAACCATCTGTAGAGTCCGGCCTACTCTACAGAAAGCCACGAAAAGGAAGATAAAATTACAATAAAAGTAGGTCTGTTCACGCATCAGACCGTGTTAGAATTCTGGACAAACGATAGAGCAGACAAGATTGAATAAACCGTTCTGCCATCGTAAAAACTTAAATCATCACGTTCGCCGGTGCAATCGGATAAGGCACGTAATGAACGCAAATTTTTATTGAAAGCTTCTGTACAGTCTGCCTTGCTCTACAGAAAGCTATGAAAGGGAAGATAAAATTACAATAAAAGCAGGTCTGTTCACGCATCAGACCATGTTAGAATTCTTGATCAGGTTCGAATTCTTGATAACGACAAAGCAGACAAGATTCAGAGAACCATTCTGTAGAGTGTGCTGCCATCAATGACAATTAAATGATCACGTTCACCGGTACAATCGGATCAGTCATGTATCAAAAGCGAGATTTTTTTGAAACCTTCTGTAGAGTCAGCCCTACTCTATAGCAAGCGACGAAAGGGAAGATAAAACTACAATAAAAGCAGGTCTGTTCACGCATCAGACTATCCAAGAATAACCTGATGATAGGGAACTGTAGTCTCAGGGAATCATTTATTCAGAATGAGGGTTGTTTTGAGCCCTTCAACAAAATTCTGTGACTATGAAAATTAATCAGCGGATTAGTTTCTTTGAACCTGAGGTGTATTAATACATCTCAGAAGAAAAGCTTCGGTGCACATCAAGTACTAGGCAGTGCTGTGGGCACCAAGCAGCATCCTGACATGCATATGAGGACAATGACAGAAAAAAAATACTTCTGTGGCCTCTGTTTTTTCTTCTTCATTGCACCTTCTGCAGAAGTCATGGTGAGCTATTACTAACCAAGGTGTCAAGCATGACTGCTATGAGGTTCTGAAGGCAAAGTCTCTTAATGCATCCGAACATAGTCTGTTTTTGTAACACAAACTAAATGAATTTAATAGGGACATCCTTAAATGCATGAGTTATGTACATGTAGGTGTATGTTTATCTAATACTAATACATACATAAATAAGTCTGTGTGTATCCATTTACGTTTGAGGGCATTTATTATTTATTTCATCTGTTTTCCTTCTCTCTATCTTCCTGAAAACTGCTTGTGTTATGTATCCCTCTTACATCCATCCATCCATCCATCTGTGTTGGTATATTTTTATAAATGCAACCGTTTTGTTTGATAAATACGTGGCGTATTAAGCATCACTTTAAGCCAAATTATTCCATGAAAATTCTTTAATTTTTTTTTTCGTATTTTATTTCGTCTAACATTTACGTTTTTAAGGGGGGGGGTGAAAAAAAAACTGAAACATCATCAAAGCCCGGCATTATAATTTTGCTTATGATATCGTATCGTATACACACACAAGCATTTTTACGTTTTTATTAACAAACCTTGAATGGAAACAGAAAATAAGAAACATTTTTTGCCCAAAACATTGGTAAGAGGTTGGTACGGGAGAATACATAAGTTATGTACATAGAGAATGCCATTAAATGGCCTTTGGCTAAAACATTATTTAAATGAAGACTGTGTGGGTTGTTGTGTTGTGCTTAATGAAGTCTTTAATGAAAATTTTATTTGAAATTCTGGCAATTCTCTTTTTCTCTCTCTTCTTATTTCTGACTAACGAGTCTAGACATTTTGGGGCAAAAAGTGATGGATGTGTTGGTTGTTGGAATTTTTTTTTGAAAATATTTTCTTTAACAAACTGGAAGTCGAATAAATTTCAAAGAATAATTTCCTTCTCTAAAGTTGAAAATTATTTTTGTTGTTGTAATAATGAAACACACACACACACACACACACACACGTATTTTGGTAAATAAGGAGAAACGAATATTTTGAGAATTATTTGAAGGAATTTACTTCCGCATAAATATCTAACAAGAGAACAGAGAGTAATGTGTGTGCTTCCCAGTATGTTGGCAAACTCCTGGAAGGACAACAAACTGGCACCTGATATGGAGGATATAAAGACATGCTAGTGGTGGCCTACTGATGTCTAATATGACGGTAATCCCCTGTCAATACAGCGAACTGCCACTTGATATGGAAGATACAATGGGCTGGCCTGCATCATTATCAGTGGTGGCCTACTGATGTCTAATTTGGTGGTAATCCCCTGCCAAGACAACCAAATTGCAGCTAAGGATGGAGGATATAAAGATCTGCCAGCAGCATTATTACTGGTGACTTGCGTGTCAAATCTACGTTGGCACTGGAGATAATTGTATGCGGCTTTCCAGCCGATCTTTACTGTAAGCGATTGGCAGCGAACACTAGTAGAGGTCTCTGGGCAACTGGTTGCTAAGACCATACAGGAATTCGAGACTAAATGATACTGCTTTGTGACTTCTGAAGATTACTTAATACATTCCGGGTAGAGACCTTTGGAAAAGTGGTGCAGTGCACCTTTTTAAAGACTTCTTTCAAATTTTCACTGATGGCTCCAAATTAAATGGAACCGTGGATGGTGGACGTAAAGCCACCGTTCAAACCCCATCTCGAACAAATCGAAATCTGAAGAAATATATTTTAGTCGACTTCCTCTCAGCAGTTTTCTGGCAAAAACTCTGAGAGTAAATAAAATTGTCATAAAAAAGTTTCTCAAAAACCTGTTTTTCGTAGTCAACTTGAAACTGTGAGTCCCCCTACCACTAGTGTATAAAATTAACACACACAACATATGTGTGGCTAGAAGCTAGGTCGTAATCCTGACTGAAGAGTTGTAATGCCCAGTTATGTTATGCTATCATACTGTGTTGTGACTTCTGCAGTTCAGGAAGGATACCTTTGGAAAAGTAATGGAGTGCACAATGTTAAAGACTCCGACTCCATTTAGACTTGCACTGTAGGCTTCAAATTGAATGAAATTTTTTTGTTTTGAATGGTGGGCATATGCTACTCGATAACTGCAGACTCTTTCAGGCAAAAGTGTCAGCAACACCCACTGCGGCGAAAATTATTAAGGACCCAAGTATCTCTGGAAAGGATATTACCATACTTTCTGATAGCCAGGTGCCTAGCAAAGCATTGGCTTTTGATGTAATGGGTTCTAAAACAGCGTTTGGCTGTTACAGATATTCCTACGAGATAGCATTAGGGTATAATGTTCATCTCATACGGTCTAAAGTACCCTGGTATGATGCAACCATCAAACTCTCTAATAAATTCTAGGCTTTGAATACCAGCCCCTTTAAATACCGGTCTTCAAATTTATAATTGACAACGGCAGTTATAGAGGGCCGTCGTAGTTTATGAAATACTTTTCCTGTCAAAAAGTTTAAAAAGTTTCTCGAATTTGTCTTTTAGAGATCGATGTTAAACAGTAGATCCCGCCACATAAGCAATATGAGTGGTTTAAAAAGCTAGGTTGCAAAGCAAACTAGTTATGGAATTTGTCAATATCGGCTTACAATATGGTTTGAGCGGTGCAGCAAATTTGGCCAATGCAAAGCGCATAAGTCTTGAGCACTTGGCAAATGATTTCTGCACAGTGTAGGAAGAGGAAGAAAATATTTCTTACCTCTTGGGTATACGCACAGATTGTTTTGGAGATGAGAAGTAATACGTTATGCGTCCAAAATATATAAAGAGATCAGATGTGAAGAAACTATCAGTGATTAACACTTTCAGTTTGAGCTGCTTCGTCAAAAGCTTCAAGTGGCTTCGAGAGTAGGGGGAAAATAGAAAATTGTTGTAATCAGAATGGGCCTCATACAGTCTAAATTTTTAAAATCTGTCGTTCGAAGTATATTTCTCAAACGACTTCTGTAGGAGCTGATAATATCAAGAAGATTGTGCTACACCTGTTGGGTTGGGTCTACTAAAGAGATAACCTGAACGAACTGTTCTTGATTGGACATTAGACGGTTAAGTCGCTAAATCAGAAACTTCGAGTAAGGAAAATAGAAACTGTGGTATAAAAATGGGTCTCATATAGTCTAAGTTTTTAAAATCCTGTTGTAAGGAGTAGACGTTAAACTGTACGTTCCTGTATTAATCTAACACACACACACTACATGAGTGGTATAAGAAACTAGGTTGCAGTCCGATCTACAGGCTTGTAATAATCAATTAATTGAAGTAAGTAGCCTGTACTGTAAACCGTGCCCTTACAGAAAAAAAAACAGAAACAGTTTTCAAAGGCATCTTTAAATTACAACGAAATATTGAAACAAAGTTCTAGGTTTTGTTGTTTAATATTTAAAAAAAAAACGATAAGAATTTATGCATATACCCAATATATAAATTTAAGCATATAAAAAAAGAATTTAAATTTTTTACTTACCGTGATACAACTTTTGGCAACCAATCACCGCCACAATATTTTGCCAGCACTGGATCATTAGTTGTGCTGCCATCGTAAAAAATTAAACAAAATGATCACGTTCGCCGGTACAATCGGACCAGGCACGTATCGAACGCGAGGTTTTATTGAAACTAGCAATTGACCTTTAAATAAAACGAAAGAAATTGAAACGTAAAATAAATACAAAAAAGAAAAACAGGAATACAATCAATGAAATATTGTAGAATTCAAAGAAAAACTAAAAAAATAAAAATAAAAAACCAAGGAAAAATTACTTCCTTTAACTGTGTAGTAAAAATGGTGTAAAATAAACGGAGTGAATAACCATAAAAAACAGTGTGACACTCAAGCAAAGAAAAAGAGCAAGAGAGAGAGAGGGAAAAAAATTTAAATTGGATTTCAATTCATTGGAAGCATAGAATAAAGGAAACTTTGTAGCAGAAATTTGAAAAAAAAAGAAAAAAATTTAAATAAAAGTCAACCAAATGGACGGACTCTTGTTTTATGGTGTAAAGTATGAAATTTAAAACTAAAAACAAAGAAATTAAAATTTAAAAGAAATTTTTGAATCGTTTCTCACCTCTTAACTAAAGCTTTATGTTGATTCTCTTGGCTAACAGCAATCATGGCATGTTTACTTGTAGGAACTTCTTTTTGTTTTATCGTCCAGTAACATGTAACGTTTCTGGGATACATGCCCGGATAATTGGGACTTTGTAAACGACATTTATTGCGATAACATTCATCGAATTGTCGCGTACAATATGTACCAGGCGTAACACGTCCCAATTCTAATGGCTTATCGGGTAAACCGTATCTGTAAAGAAGAAATATTTCAGATTTTATTAGAAATCATTATTCAATAATAAGGAAAATATAATAAATAATTAAATGAATTCTTTAAAAATTTAAATCTTAAAGTCTACAATGCCAAATAATATTCACATTATTAGTTATCCACAAAGTATTTGAAAGAAGTGATTCAAAACAGATGCATTAAGTTTTGTGTCAAGTTAAATATTTTCAACCGTAAAAGCTGTCTGACTCCGACTACAAAGTTTTCCAGGGAATTTCCTTAAACTCTAATTTACTTGAGTGATTTAGGTCGGCCCTATTAGTCTAGCTAGTGTTTGTTGGCTTATTAGTACGTTGAGGCCCGTGATATTCAATGCCCCAGGATCAGTACAACTTCAGGCCGGCTGCCTCTAATGCCAGATTTTGAAATTTTTGCAACTTTTTTTATTAAAAGTATACTCTTATATCTAGGATATCATTAGAAATTGTATTGCCTGATGAGTTTGACTGACTGTCTGTACTAAACTCGCAATCTGGTGACATCTTACAGGGCGTATTTTTCGAGCCGCCTTACTTAAATTGGATTTTATCCCTAGTTTCCACGAGAGCAAGTTTAATCTCGTTGGCAGATAGGAAGGGAAATTGATTTCAATGATACTCTTTTTTACAGAGAAGAGGTCTTAATCTCGGACCTCCCTTCTCTGGCCTGAATCAGCATGACCGGTCCCATTGTTTTTTGTTTTTGTAAAACGGCAAAGACATTTCAAGTTCAATGTATGTGCTAAGGCTTTTGCCTATCTACTTATTGTATTCGTGTTGTTGTTATTGTTGTTTACAAGTTATTTTAAATCCCATTCTTTCTTTTCTAACTTCTCTCCTCTTAATGACTTTTTGTTGGCTCTAAATTGCAAAAAAAAATTCTTTCCGCCGTGTTCAAGTGTGTTTTCAGACCGTATCGGAATTAGGCAAGTCGTCACACAAAAAAAACAAATTTGTTGTACGTGGTATATCACTCCAAGGGTTTAAAAATAATTTTCTTGATAAAACTACGAGAATTTTAATAAAATAATAATAAACAATAATTTTCTTTAATAAGCTTTTAATCCACCTAGCTCCCCGTTGCTTTTTTTCTTTGCATTGACGGACAAATTCTGCTTAAAAATTTTATAATTGAACTGCCAAGCTCTCTATTCATTTATCACAAAACACTTTTTTTATCATTTAAAATAAGAAAATATTATTTTTTTTTATTTAATATTTTATAAATAAATTATGATTTTTATTAAAACAAACACTTTTAATAGACTTTTTTTCACACTTTCTTAATACTTGCATTTAATTTCTTTGAACTCGACTACGATATTAAACAGTATGACTCACGATTTCAATTGATTTCATAAATTGCGAAATGAAAAATTTTTAGGCAAAAACAACTAAAGAATATTTTACCGTTTGATTTTATTCTTAATCCACCACTTGCTCTCTAAATCTCTCTAATACTCTCTTTTCAATGTAAGTAGTATGAACCACACCCTTTGTTTTGATCATCAACAATAAAATAACAAGACAATACTCTCTTGTTTTACAAAAATTTTGGAAAACAAGAAGCAGAAAAAACAACACATTACAGAAACAAATGCTTTTTAATTGCTGATACATTTTTACAAATTATTTCTCTATTGATGTACACTCACTTTAAACTGCATTAAATTCAAAGCAGAATAAAGGAACATTCTCTTTCTCCACAAATAATTACTGAACAAAAACAATAACAATTAGGAAAAAAATATGCAAATATACGAGGATTAAAATCGTGGACTCTTCTTACTAAAAGAACCATACAAAAATAAACAACCCAGAACAGCATCTACTTTACACTACTTTCCAAATCACGACCTAGCTCCTACATAGTTCTGTCTGTAAACAGAACTGCACTCTACTACCTCTACGCCTTTTATTCTGGAATTTAAAATTCATCTTAATTACCTTAATCCTAAAACTAGAACCACTGGTTCTTGTTTTTTTAAATCAAAATTAAAATGCAAACCAATTGTAGCAAACCCTAGAAAATAAATAAATCATACGACCACCGACCATGTATGAAATTATTCCACTCTCTCATAACATCTGGTCGGTTTATGAATGGCATCTGTTTACACTTAGCATAGCGTAACTTAAGACAAAAGCTTTATAGAATAGTCTTAATAACACACTATTGTGTACGCTTCCATTCCTAGGCTCTTCGACAGAAAAACATTTTATGCAGTTAACTGGGCTCCCAATGATTTTACTGAACAACCAAGTATGCCCAAAGCATCATTGTAGTTTAAAGAATAAAGCGCTAAGTCCGAAAGTATTTATAAGGTCGCAATAATCCGAAAATATCTGCCTTCCTCCCTTCAAGCGACGTAGTTAAAGGCGCTTTTGCATAACATGCTCGGCCACAGAATTTGGCTTTCCCGTATTCCATTATATTCTATTATATTCAACTCATGCTGAGCCACAAAATTAAATCATTATGATTATGCAGCATGTTGAAAGAATACAGTAACTTAAAACATAGAATTCAAAGTAAAGACAGCAACATGCTGAGGACGTATGTTGAAAGCCATAAAATCAAATGCAATTCAACATTGACAATAAAATAAGATTGGCAACATTGTATATTAAACTTTGCTTGTTCATTATGTTGAATGTATGTGAAAATACCTAAACATGGAATTCAAAATAAAAACAGCAACACGTTGCGGAACAATGTTGACAGCCATAAAAGCAAATGCAATTCAGTATTGCCAATAAAATAAGCTTTGGTACAATGCACATTAAACAAATTGCAAATAGAAAAAGTGTTTAGCAACAAAATGCTTTTAAGAGAGTTGCAAATACAAAAAGTGTTTAGCAACAAAGTGCTTTTAAAAACAAGTTGCAAATACAAAAAAGTGTTTAGCAACAAGTTTAATATTTAATTACATTAAACAATACACGTTATCTGACTTTATAGG
>QOCX01000644.1:16670-34659 GCA_005959815.1 Sarcophaga bullata | reverse complement strand
TGGCCGTGCTTCAAGAAAACACTGACTTTCAAAATTTTGCTGGTATTGGTTTGTGTTCTGACATATTGAAACTACTTAGAGCTATTTCGTTAAATCAAACTCGATGATGATTGATCGTTCACGAAGTAATGTCTACTCTGGATAGTGACTGTGCTTTAGGAAAACATTGACTTTCAAAATATCAAAATTTTGTTGGCATTGGTTTGTATTTGGGCATGTTTAAACTGCTTAAAGTTGTTTCTTAGTATCTTAATCGATGGCTGATGGTTTAAAGGAAGTAAGATCTGCTGTGGTATAGCTGCCTAAAGCTTTTACAGTAATTGGTTATTAAAATCCCTAAGATAGATTACAAGACTAGCTTCCTTACATTTACTTTATGTGTGTGTTTAATTTTATACATGAGGATGGCGGACCGTACAGTTTTAAAGTCAGACTCCGAGCGACAGATTTTCCGAAAAACAGAGTTTTTCGATGGAAATCTGCTGAGAGGGCAGTTGCCGAAAGAAATTATGTTCCTTTATAATTCTGATTTGTTGGGAGATGTTCGACTTGAGGTTTAAGTAGTGGCCTCACTACCAGCCTGCGGCGTCTTCAATATGATATTTATGTATGCTTAATGTAGGGTACCATCAATATTCTACAAATCTGTGGGTGTTTTTCATAAAGTGAAATAAAAATATCGTAACAATTTATGTTTTTTGTTTTGCTTGCGCTCTCCAAATATAACACCCACAGGAAACAAAGGCATGTGAGAAGCTAAGGGTACAAGAAACAAAGAAAAAAAAAACAGAACGTCTGTATCGTTAGGGGAAAAAACTTTAATTGGTTTATTGGAAATATTGAAATAATTTTTTTTCTCTGTATTGTTTTTGTTGTTGTTTTTTCTTTACAATCCATATCATCAAGAGAAATTTCATTTTCAATTCAGCGTTGGTGATGGTTATTGTTTTGTATTTTTTTTTTATAATGATTTTCACGTGGAGATTTTTCATTTGTTTGTTGGCTGTTGGCTTTTATTTCGTATATTTGTTGGTGTTGTTGTTGTCGTTGTTGGTCTTTGTGTAAAATATTAATTTGGTTTGTTTTTTGTAACAAAAAACAAAAAAAAACGGAAAAAAATACGCGATAAAAATCAGGTACACGTTACCTTTAGCGTAACGCACACAACAAACATGTTTATACGAGTTAAACTGGGGCTTAAATTTTTGCATATTTTCACGAAATTGATTGAAGGATTTAATGCTGCTACATACACACACACACACAGAATTCTTTTTATTTTTTTTTATTTTCTACTTCGTCGTCATACTCATGGTTATGTGAGATTTATTGATGTGGTGTGTGCTGTGTTGGATTTTTTTTTTTTTTTTTTTTTTTTTTTTTTTTTTTTTTTTTATTGATTTGAATTAAAAAATTTGCTGTGAATAATAATTGCCCACCACAGAAAAAAAAAAATGAGGCATAATAATAAATGTGTGGCTATGCTCAATGTCTGTGACATAACTATGTTTCATACATGTAAAGAAAATGTCATTTTCAGTTCAAGAAAAAAAATTTTTTGGTTTTTAATATAATAAAATACATAAGCCCTGTGACCAGCAGTTAAGCTTGAAGTATTGAAAATAAAACACGATAGGAATTTATAATGGTTCATTTTAATTGGCATTTGTTGTTAGTGCTGAATAGTTAAAAATAATCAATTAAAGAGCAATTAGATGGGAATGGATGCCCCACCACATAATATCAGACAGAGGTCTCCTACCAATCACAAATAATATGGCAACCTTGAATTATTAAACAGCGAGTGGGCCATCTATCGGTTTAAATTTGAATCATTTGGTTATTTCGAATCTGGCAATACTTATGTCATTGAATTCTCGTCACAAAATCGATTCACTCTTTAGCACATCGGGAGTCATTGGAAATTTTATTTCCAACACAAACACAATTGGTTGGAAATCGCGCTGAACATCTTACAACATTTTGTCACAGAGAAGAACCACCAGTTGCCTGGATATACACAATTATTTGGTAAAGTTCATGAAACTGGTTCCATTATTGATGCGCTAAGATGTGACGAATCTGTGGGCTGAGCGTATCCGTGAGAAGTTCATCAACATCAACTCGTCAGCGTTCTTAAAATTGAACATTTTTCCGCCGATTTTTACAAAAGATTTCGGTAAGACGACTTATAAAGTTCCATTGATTTAAGAACTGCATCAGCCGCTATGACCATCGCTTCGTTTCTCGCTTCGCTAGATGCTGTGACTGAGAGTGTGCGTGTGAAACAGTCAACATCAACTCGTCATCGTTCTTAAGAATTGAACATAAGCTTTAAGCACCAGTTTACTTCGAATTTTTGCTAAAAGACCCGGTAAGACGGCTTAGAAAGATCATCATTGAAGAATCACATGCAGAAGAGATACGCTTTTGAGAAATTGCACGATAATGTCGATTTTGTCAAATAATAGAAAAAAAATCATCTTTTCAGATGAAACTCATTTTACTGGGAACGTTACTAAGCAAAATTCCCATACTTGGGGCTCAGAAAACCCATACGTTATCTTACAGCAGCCATCTCGAGTTACTGTTTAGTGCGGTTTATGGAGCGGAGGCATCATTGACCCACATTTCTTTGAAAATGGTCATTGGAGACACCTATCGTACCGATTTTATGCACCGCTTCAGAATATTGAAGTAAACGATGTTTGGTTTCAACAGGATAATGCAACTTGCCACACATCTTATGCCACAAACGTTTGACGGCCGTTTAATTAGCCTAGATGCTGATGACAATTGGCAGCCAAGGAGCTGAGACACGGTTGAGGTATTTTCTAAGAAAAGTGCTATGCCGACAAATCAGAGGCAATTGAATACGAAAAAGTGGAAGTTCTTGGAAATTTCCGCCAAAAAAATTCCAGTGGAAGCTAAAGGATGCTTTACAAAGGTTGCATGACATAGACAAGACCTTTGAAATTAGCATTCTGGTAGCAATCTACAGCAGCTTGAAAAACCACGACTTACAGAATTATCCACAAGTGTGTGGTAGCGTGTAGTAGAGGTTCAAATCTAGAGCAATACCGAAAAGTGTTATGCATATGCCTTAAACACGTCATGTAGTGTAGATAGGTATCCCTGTAAAGTCTTCTCTAATCCCTGACAAACTTTAGGTACCACTACCATTGACAAATATCACAAGATCAACATATTGGGCTTAAACCGATTCTGATGTTGGTCAAGTGTTCTTTCAGCCTGGAGTATCTGGATCACAGGCTGATTACTATTCTCGTACAGCCTTAGAAATCTCTTACCAAAAGATGCTTCAGGCTTCTTTCTCTTCATCTTCCATTTCGCCAAGAGCTTGCTCCACAGAATAATCTGCTCTAATCTGCATATAAACTCTCCTTCCCTAAGCTAATCTTCCTATCCATTGCCGACAATTTCCATATGAGCTGAAATCCAATAGAAGTAACGTCATTTCCCATTCCCAGCTGTTTGAATATGCCGAGACCTGGGCATAATAATCTCAAATCGAACTCAAAGGTGATGAGTGTTTGATTGGCGGCCTGCCTGTCACATAGTTATGCGAAGCCCCATATCCTTTGAATCTTCTGTACTCCTTCGTTCCTTCGCATTACGTTGACTAGCGTGGGGCAGCGATTCAAACCACAGGTCGGACATCTCAAACTGAACGAATTCTAAAAAAAAATATTTCTTTGGCGACTTCCTCTCTCAGCAGTTTTTCTAGCGTCCACAAAACCTTTGTACTTCATAATAATCTCGTGATACAAAACCCTTTCTTCCTCCTATTAAAGAAAACCTTCACAACAGCTCAAGTAACCCCCAAAAGTAATCATAAATTATTATTCGAAATAAACAACAATACGTAGCCATTACCCATAAAACTGGCACATACTTCAGACAATTGCAAAGTTAAAGCAAATTCTTGTTGGCCCTACTTTTATAAGCCATTTCGACTTCGAGTAAATACTTCTACTTTTTGTTTTGGTAACAGTTTTGAAGACCAAGTGCAAAAGAAAGAGAAAAAAAAAAACAAATGCTTAGAAATGTAAGTTAAATGTAGTTTTCCTGCTGCTGTTGTTGTTGTTGCTGCTGTTGCTGTTGTTGCTGTTGTTGGTACATTTAAAATCGATAAAAATCCGATTTTCTATTGTGTTTGTCTGGTTCAATGAATTCCATCTGAACATTATAAATGAAGTGTTACAAAATGAAAATTTTTCCAAACGAAAAATGCAAGAAGAAAAGAAAAAAAGAAAGAAAAAAAGAAAATCAAAAAATTCTTTTTCCTTTTTGCCTTTTGTTGAGATTACTTTTGTGCAACAAATAAAATTGTTTCCTGCTACCGATTTTTTTGTTTTTTCTTCTGCACTTTTTACAATTTCTTGCAAGTTGTGTTATTGTTCTTCTTGTTGTTCTTGTTGTTGTTGTATTTGTTACTGTTCAATTCGTATTTGTACTGGACCAAGTGGCAGTAGTATCCTTTTGCTTTGTAAGAGTTATTTGAAGCATAAAACAGATTATACAGTGGGACAAACAAAAGCAAGAGATTGTGCAAGTGTGTTTAGCTTTCAGAAAGGATTTTCCTTCATCCTATATGCGGCAGCTAAATTAGTTTTTAGTGACTAATTTAAGCCAAGTTTAAGATGTTAGTTTAATATGTAACAAGGGACACGAACAGCGGACTCTCTGATGAATTCTCTACATTGGGGGATCCCTTTGGGTACCAGCAAGTTTCTGACAATGCAAGGAATTGACAATGTAATCGTGGACCTTATCAATAGTAGATAGGCGTTAGAACGGCTCAGAAAATCTGTCCAAGGCTGGATAGAAGGCGCCTGGTAGCTATGCTTAAACTCCAGACAAGTAGGCTTAGTTATGTTGTCGGGGTTAATACGGGGCATTGCATTATAAGAACGCATGTGAGGGTATTTGGTGTTGGACACGTTGAAAATGATTTCTGCAGAAGCTGTGGAGGATAAGAAAGGGATCCGACTTTTCTTCACTTACTGCGTACATGTCCGGCACTTGGTCGGAGGAAAAAGAGGCACGTTGGTGTCTGCAATATAAAGGAACTGGATGAACTATCAAGCATTGATTTTGGCAATCTGAGTCGCTTCATCGGAAACTCCAAGTGGTTGCGGGACAAGGAGAAAAAATGTGAAACTGTGGTATCACAATGAGCCCAGTCTGTGGCCAAAGTGTGCCGCTCGTAGCCCCATTTGAGGGACAGTCACTTCTAACGATGTCATTAGAGACAATTTTGGCTGAAAAGATTTCTTTAGACGCTAATGTGAACGCACATGAACAGGGACATACAAAACTGTCCCACCACTGATTTTATGACAACAATTTTAACAATCAAACTCTCAGTGTTGTCAACACACAACAACTCAAATGACAGCCATCAAATTTACATTTTTTTTTCGGCTATAAGGATTACGGAAATCATTGAATATTCGTATTCAGAAACCTTTAAATCGCAAATGAATCGTGAATGAAATATCCTCGCCATGGTGGATAAGTTCTGGTCCATTGGTTCAGTAAACCATTGAACAATAGCCGCACGATAATGATATGCAAGATTAGATGCAAAAATTGCAGGCAGTTGAATTCAAGTCGCTTGAGGGTAATCGTCCTTTTGCAGAGCACAACTTTGCTAATTTCCCTTGGTCGAATTTGGTCTGCACCAATACAAATATTCGACTGACGTAGAAACCGAACTGTTAAAACGACCAACAGAAAACGTCGTTAGCGTTGCTCGAATGAGGTTTATACAGGATAAATAATGAATTAATTTTCTTGCAAAAATTGCATCTTCAAGCGATGATGCCATATTTCTGAGTGAAGGGACTTCCTCTTGCACCACTGTAGTATTTTGCAAAAAAAAAAAATGTCTTCTCAAGGATGTATATCCAAACAAAATCAACAGCAATCTCATAACATAATAATTTTATGCTTCCAGTAACAGTCTTTAATACTTATAAATGAAACTCCAAAGTCAGAAGGAGTTTAAAGAAGAATTTGGAAAAATTGTAGAGAAATAAGAATTTTTTTTTAAGCAACACAATAAAAATCCAATTGAAATTCCTAAAAAGCATAAACTGAAGTGGTTATTGCGACTGTGCCTTGCATTGATTGTTGCAGTTGCTTTTTCCCTGGTTATTCAAAAATAAAATTATGGTGGTGGTTGTGGTGGTGATGTTGTGTTAAAGAAAATTGGAAATATTTTCAAACCGAAAGAAGGAAAAAAAGGCAATTGTTTGTTGATTTTTTGTGGTGAGTAACGTCACGCATTCAGTACAGAAACACACCACAGCAGTTCGTATGCCCAAATTCTAAGTATTTTGGATAAAAGTGCTAAGTTTATCGTTCGAACAGTAATTGTCTTAACAGATCATCACAGTGAAATAGAGAATATTCTAGTATCTTGCCAAATACTACAGTTTATTGGTTTCAATCAAATTCTAAATATTAATTCTAGATATCCCAATGGGAGTTTGTGAATAGGGAATCAATTTTTTCTGCTTGAAATCCCTCATATGTTCTTAAATTCACTTCATCAAGCTTTATATGAGATATGCCCTCAATATCTCCTGCAAGTCCATTTCCGGACAAATTCCGGAATGCTGCTCGTAACAACATCTTTATATGTTTGCAATGAGCCGGACTATCTGTTTAATGGAGGAGCAAATCGACTTTTAAAAAGACATTGAAAATGTAGCCGTAAGATAAAGATAAAACTTATTAGAAGAGAGTGAAAATCTGATAAATTACACCAAATTTCGATAACATAAAGCGATATTCTTTCGGCAAGAGCTTAGATTCTAAATGACCTCCTTAGGGAGGCCTCTATACCTCTCTGGGACCACTCAATTTTGTGATTACTACATGCATGGGTTTCTAGTTTCGTCGATAGAGGGATTTGAAAATGAGAAAGGCGGCCTGGACACTTTAATGAGCCCTACACTACGATGTCAGTCCGTACTTACCATTGTACAACTGAATTGTACCTCACGTGGTGGCAAAATAATTTCGATTGTTAGGCATATTCGAACAACAGACCATCCAACTACTGCAGGGCCGCACTTCCCTTCAACATCCTGTCTCACTTGCCACGGCTGCTCCGTACACAACAGCTCCGCCAATATCACGGGGTTGGACTTTTCATGACCGCCCTCCTCAGCAGAGGCGCACCGATTCCGACAGCACGCCTACCACTACCACATAGAATGTGAGGTCGGGAAACTGCCCTCACACGGTTCACCACCGCTCAGAAGGCCGCCTCGACCGCTGGTCTGCCACAGCGCTGGCACCTGTCTATGCACAACCTTCATTTGAGTTAACACAGTACGCGACCCCGTCTATTGAGTGCCACAAGGGATGCGAAGCCCTGTACTAATCCCGTCACCCTAACTAAACCTAGTAGAAAAAGTCGGTCTGCCCAGGGGCTGCACACTAATGCACGACTACCCTGTGCTAGAAACCAGCCTGATAGTTTGATAAACGAAGCCATAAACCTTGATATCAATGGATGATAACTTCGTTAACCTGACAAGGAATGGAATGCCAAATAACCTAAATCTCCTCTTCAGCAGATCCACATATTCGGCAGAACTCGTTTGGTAATGATAAGCGCACAAGGAGCCTACATGATAGCTGATAGATGTATGCCTATAGGTATGAGATTTGATTGGTCTTCTCTCTTTCAAAGTACCTACCTATCCCTTCAAATTTCTTTCAAATCCTATCAATCTACTCCACAATAAGTAGATCACAACGACAGCGAAATACTCGTAAACTGGTCGCGTTTGAAAATGGTCTTCTCTGCTTCAACCTACCCGTCTAACCCTAAAAATTTCTTAATGGTCCTACCAATTTACTCCACAATAATTCGATTATGACTACCATAATCAATGCGTAATGATCTAAAACTGGTCACATTTGCGGTTGGTCGCTTATACTAAACGTACCTGCCTACCTACCTAATGCTAAAAATTTCTTAATGGTCCTATCAATTTACTACACAATAAGTCGATTATGACGACTGTAATCACAATGTAATCCTCGGAAACTGGTCACATTTGAAATTGGTCTGCTCTACTTCAACCCATCTCCCTATCCCAACAAATTTCTGTATAATCCTACCAACTTACTTCACAATAAATCGACGACCATAACAACCGTATAATATTTGAAAACTAATCACGTTTGAAACTGGACTCTGGATCTCCTTTACTTCAACATGCTTAGCGATCTACATATTTACCCTTCAAATTTCTTTATGATCCTACACCTATTTACTCCACAGTAAATCGATTCTAAAGACCATACATACATAATTGGCCATTACAACCCTTCAGTCCGGATTACGGCCTAGCTTCTTACACCACTTATGTTGTGTTGTTAATTTCTTAGACAGCAGTGCGAGGACCGATACAGTTTAAAGGTCGACTTCCGAACGACAGAATTTTGAGAAACTTTTCATGCAATATTTAGCTCTCAGAGTTTTTGCAGAAATAGCTGAGAGGAAGTCGCCGAAGAAATATATTTTTCTATATTATCGCTTTTTGATCGACCGGGAGTAACCCTGGACCTTATCATCTAATAAGCCAACTACAGCTACCTATAGATACGCCGACTATAGAAGAGCCGGACCCCCATAATCACCCGAGAGGTGCACGAACAATAGGCCACGTTTGTGTATCATCACTGCTGTGTCACGGCTCGTTTAAACTATTGTTTGGAGCAACTAGTGTACACAGGTGTGTCCATGGAACGGATCCTATTGTTGAACCTGGTCAGACATCTTTGAATAGAACAAAATTCCCGCTTCTGCAATACCCCCTGCGACTAAATAAAAATGTCCCATGAAAATGCCACAATTCGCTTGTTTGAGGGTCGACATAGATACTGTAGATCCTGTACTCATGGATAAAATTAACACACTTTTGTGGGTGACCCACTGCCTGTGTAGCAACCCTGACTATAGGGTTGTAATAATCATTTCAAAGCATTCCTCGATTGTTATGTGATTCCAATTCGTAAAAGCCAAATCTTTTTACATTAAAGCAGTAAAGATTTATACAAAATGAAATAAAAACTTGAGAAATAAAAAAAATATCATTAGAATTGTAAATTTTAAATCCTTATTTTGTAACAGGATAATCAGTTTTTTTTCTGCGTATTATCTTTTGTACTTTTTGTTTCCCCTTCAATAGTTAAATAATTTTCAATACGAGAGTATGTACAATTATTAAGTAACTTTAGTAGTTGTTGTTGTAAAATTTACTTGCAAAAGTTGTATCCAATACAGCTCATCATGATGATCATTATCATCATCAGGACTATTATCCTTTTCGTTATAAACCACAATATTTAACCACAAACTTTTGTTTTAAAACAATATCCAGAGAGAAGGAGAGAGAGAGAGAGATAAAATGAGAGTGAAAAAAAGTTAAAGCAAGAGATAAAACTTACCTGCATAAAGCCTTCAGGACAACCAGGCAATTCACCGGTGGGACTTAAACTTGTCTCATACCCATCAACATCCGTATCAACCATACCCTCATCAAAACGACCCACAGTAAAACTATCAAATATTATCTGCAAAAAACAAAAACAAAAGAGAATGAGAATGAGAAGAAGTAAAGTAAAGTAAAAAGTAAAGTAAAATGAAATGAAATTATTGAATAATAAAATGGAAAAAGAGAGAGCGAGAGAGAACACACATACATAGACAAACAACTGCAAGTCATGTAAAAATCAATTTCTTTTGAAACTTACCATCCTTTGGACAAAAAAAAAAGGGGGCTGGTCAAGGATTTTAAGGGTTTTGTGTTTAACAATATCATTATAAAACCATTTTAATATATGCATACATACAGTTGTACATTAGGGCACCTGCCGAGATAATGATAATTTGTTAAATTATTTATGAAGAGCCTTGCCTGCCTAGTTGACCTGAAACATTTATTTGACAGTAAAACTGCAGGCTTAAGTAGCATTAAACATTTATATTCGTAAAGGAAATAATATTCGAAAGTAATTTATTCGTAAGAAATTAGTGTCATATATTAATAATAGTCTAGTAAGTACTGTGTAGGGGTTGTGGGTTCATATCCCACTTTAATTTGTAAATTATAAAGAAGAAAATATTGAATAAAAAACCAACGATGACCAGTTAAAAACCACAATAATTCATCACCAATTTGTAATACATTACCCTCACTTCGTCTTTTTCCAAAGGGTCTTTTTTAAGCGCTTCCAATTTTTAAATTTAAATAAAACAAATTCCATCTGAGATATCATCGAAATTTTTTAAAAACTTATTAATGCTGTAAGTCGCCGTAGTCTAGTAGAGAGTGTGTCGGCTGTTTTAAAATTGCCATGAAAGAGTTTTTCAATAATCTGTCGTTCGGAGTCCACTTTGAACTGTAGGGCCCTTCACTGCTGTGGAAAACTAACACACACAACATAAGTGGTGTGAGAAGCTCGGCCGTAATCCTGACTGAAATATTGTAATGGCCAAATATGTATTATGCATGAACAAACAAAACTAGGTAGTAATGCTGACTGAAGGGTCTTAATGCGTACGAACAAATAATTGTCGACTTTGGGACGATACCAATCCATTCATTATTCAAGAACGTCCATTGCATTCTTGACGTAGTCACAACATAGTGTGGATTTTGTGCATCAACGGGTCATTATATCTTAGGGAACTATGTAGGCCAGACCACCACAGTCAACGGTGACACTATAGGTCGATGATTACCAACTTAATTTGGCATGAATTAGATGATCTGGACACTAACGACGTGTGATTGCAACAGAATAGAGCTACATGCTACACAGCTCATGACATATTTACATCCAGCAAGTGATTCAAGAGCATTATTCTTTCTTACATGGAGATGAGTGAACTGGCCACTGAGAGCATACAATTGGACCCCGTATTGTTTTTTATCGCATCGTTCACAAGAAATCGATACTTCTCAGACCTCAACTTTGATAAATTTTTGCATAGTGACTTGTGTCTGTGTCCGTACAAAATTAAACAGAACTGCTGTTCGCTAAATAGGCTCTGAAACAGTTGGTAACGGGACCTATTTATCATCGAAAACTCTCAGCGGAGGCATTTTATCGTCTGGTATCTTTTAAGTCCCACATTTAGGCGAATAAGCCACAAAACTTATTACTTCGGAACGGCAACATTCCATGGGTTCGGAAAGCCAACATAATCCGTGGCATTGGTCAAATTCATTAGCCTTCGCCAGAGTTATAAAAAGTTGGACATTTAGTATGCACTCCAGCGAGAGATTCCATCGCGGACATTTAAACCGTTTTTCTCTACTCGTATTGCCATAATGCGGTGATTTAAACGAATAAAATATATTGCGGATGTATTAGGCACACGATGTTTTCTTCAAAAATTTTAAAAATAGGAATCGCATAATGAAAGGACCTTTACTAATTTTCAAGGATTCCATTACTAGAGATGGCCAAAATCATTGATAAATTATAAGAAAAACAAATCTATTCGCGTGGCTTAAATCATAAGTTGTTTACCATCTTTACAACAAACGTGATAGCGCTCCATTATCCATGCTAGTAAAGGTGTTGCCTGAATGATTTTATCATTTTATGCGAGTGATAAATAAGCAGCCTGTCAGACAGTTAACCACTAACAATGTAAGCCATATAAATAAAGGCTTTTTATCATCTAAACAATGTGTGTAAAGAATCTAGATCGTAATCCTAACTAGAGGGTTGTAATGACCCTTATGTATATGTGTGTGTTTGGATTGATGCTATTATGTGTGGAATATCAATCAATTCAATTCATTCAATTGCCCCTCAAGGGTTTCTGTGGAGGAATCTTATCCCAAAATGTCCAATTTCACATTAATCACACTGAATTTGAGCAATGGCTTAGGCTATATTGGCTTTGAAAAACACTGTAATTTGTGGAAAAAGCTAACGCAGTCAAATTCTACGATCTTCGCAGCAGTTCGTATCATGCATACATACATACCATAATTGATCAGTGGCAGGACCTACAGTTTAAAAGCAACTTCGGACAACAGATTTTTTCAAGGCAATTATTTACTCTTGAAGAGTTTTTTGCCACAAATCTGCAGAGAAGTAGTCGCCCAAGAAATATTTCCTACATATTTTCGTTTGTTAAAGATGTCTGACTGTTTGAACCGTGCCACAATTCTAATATAAGCCAACATACTATCCACTAGGCTATGACGACTTCACGTTCGCATCACCTTCACTTAAATTGCCTTAAATCGCTCATGCTTAATACTCAATATGTCATAGGCTGGTGGGCATGTTGAACTGTCCTGACAAATCTTATATCGTTTGTGTGTATAATAATCGAACTCAGGTAATGAATGAAGCATAGAGTTCGACATTGACAGTGATGACTTGACCAAAGTTGTTATCAAAGAATATGCAGCTATGACACCCCAATAACAGTTAGTTTTTCGGTATGTATTGGTCCCTGGATCTCATCTCATTAAGATGGCTAAGCATGACTCATCAGAGTGTTGTAGAGCTTAAATGCAGGAGAAGAGATTACGAAATCAGGTTTTATTCGAACGGAATAGAAGAGGTCCATATGCCTACACCACAAGTCATTAGATAGTTTAGAGTTGCCCAAAGTGGATCAGCCATCACGCAAAAAGATTGATCCTTCAACATTTCCTGAGGTAATGCGATTAACAGCGATTTTAGGAGACGGTCGATCTTTCGAAGAACGGAAAAATCGGGAATAGCACTGAGGTAGAAGTCGCATATACAGAAGGGCATATCATGCCCTAATATATGCAGAGCGCTTTGGAAGTAAATTTTGGGAGTTAAACTGAAAACGATAAGTGAGAATGATGGCCAACCAATTGAGACCTATGGAGCCTTTGTGTGGGTTAAAACGACAAAACTTGGATAGCAATGGAAACCATACTCGAAATTCATAGAACTGGCTGGGGTATTTACCACCCAGGAGTTTAGTTTTGATAGAAGGACGTATCGAATTCAACTGGAACAAAAGATATAGGGTACCAAGCCTACCAGTTCTGATCTGACGTTTCAACCCCTATGGAGTTGATTCATGTAGACATGGGAATTATCTTTATCAAGCTAATAAGTTTAACAAAGGAATTTGTGTTACTCTTTGATAGACTTTACCTATGTGGGAATTCAGAGATGTGAACGGTCGACTGGCTTGCCAAGGGAGTGGCCCCACTTTGCTGATCTGGTAACTAAATCATAGATTAAGTAATGGAAAGGAAAATTTGACAAGGTCATGCTCATCGAAAGAGATGATAGAGAGAGGCAGGAGACTTCTTTAAAACCAAACGAGTTTTAGAAACTTTAAGCCGTTTGGACAGGTAGCATAGCTTCGTGTTTGAACCAGACTATTATACAAGGTGGGAATAGCTTCACATCCTATATTCAGATGGTTGTGATGAGGCGACACGAATCAAAACTAATATTTGTTACTGCCATTAATGCATTCTTAGAACATGTGCTTTTTATGATCACTAGATAAGGATTTATTATAACACCGTCAGTATAGCAAGCAGTTTGTTGGCCTCGGTAGTTCAACTTAGATCAGGCATCTTGGACTTAACGAAAGTATTGAAAAAATTGTTGCGATTTTGGAGACTTCTGCTCAAAAACGTTTGCTGGAAACAACTCAGAGAAAAACTAAATTGGCATAAAAGTGGGTTTCAAAGTTTGTTAGTTTGAGATTTATGTTTACAAGGGCAGTGTAAGTAGCCAGGTTGTTGTCCTCACTAAAGAGTTATAAGCGACCAGTTAAGTAAGGTTAAATTAGTTAAGTAAAGATGGGCAACAGGATTAAGTGAGTCTTTGTAAGAAAACCTTCATATAAAATGATGGATCATAACCTTTAGTCCATGAAGCCCAAAGCTTAATATTTGTGTTCTCAGCAATTTGGAATCTAGATAGGACGTATATGCTTGGTCGTATCCCAAACATTTAATCTTCACTGCATCAAAACTAAGTTTAGATCTCACAAGGAATTTATTTTTCATGTCTTTTAAAGTTTTGCATTTCACGGAATTAGAACTTGATAATACAATTGGACGAAAGGAGCTATTACAAGTCAGTAGATCATGGCCTACCTAAGGAAGAGTAGATGTGATCACAGAAAGGAGCTGCATAGAAACAATTTGATCTAAGAAATGTGGCAGTGCGAGGACACATGATGCCGTGATTAAATTTCGGTCCTCTGATAATCTTATTGATAAATATAACAGCAAAAATCTGCATATCATCGCATCCAGTGCCATAATTTCATCCACACTACTCTTCCATGTGGAACAAATTGTAAATTGTTTATTTTGTTATAAAATTGTTTAATTTTTTAACAACAACTTCAATAATTTGGTTGAACTTTTCTATCCAGAAAATTACCCTCTCTTGCTTGTTTGTCTAATGAATGAAACAATAAGGGCAACAAACAGGAAATAAAGTTTTTAAAAAAAACCGGAAAACTTTTATGATTTCAAAGCAAAAGGGGTGAGAGGAAAGAGGGAAAAAAAGAAAATAATTTAATTGTTTACAAAAATACACACACACACACACACAAAATAAATAAAGACGCTTAGGTTTATTGTAATAGATTGTCTAAAAAGGAAATAAAAGGATATACGGTCCAAAGGAAAGAGGAAATCGCAGCAAAAAAGAAAAAAAAACGAAAAGAAAAAACTTGTCCTTGTTTTCAACATTATCTGTGACAACTACTCACTCATTCAACTCTCAACTCTCTGGCATTATAATTCTACTGTCTACGCATTTATAAACGCACATCGGACATTTTGAGCGCACACATCCCTTCCTTTTAATTTTAGGGCTTATTTANCATATACATACAGGGTCATTACAACCCTCTAGTTAGGATCTAGATCTAGATTCTTACACACATTGTTTAGATGATAAAAAGCCTTTATTTATATGGCTTACATTGTTAGTGGTTAACTGTCTGACAGGCTGCTTATTTATCACTCGCATAAAATGATAAAATCATTCAAGGCAACACCATTACCAGCATGGAAAATGGGGCGGTCTATCACGTTTGTTGTAAAGATGGTAACAACTTATGATTTAAGCCACGCGAATAGATTTGTTTTTCTTGTAATTTATCAATGAATTTGGCCATCTCTAGTAATGGAATCCTTTAAAATTAGTAAAGGGTCTTTCATTATGCAATTCCTATTTTTAAATTTTGAACAAAACATCGTGTGCTTGATATACCTGCGACATATATCAGTCGTTTAAATTACCGCATTACGGTAATATGAGTAGAGAAAAACGTTTAAATGTCCGCGATGGATTCTCTCTCTGGAGCCCATACGAAATGTTCAACTTTTTATAATTCTGGCGAAGCCTAATGAATTTGATCAATACCACGGATTATGTTGCCTTTCCGTACCAATATGATTTGTGGCTTATTCGCCTAAATCTGCGACTTAACGATACCAGACGACAAAAAGCCTTTACTGAGAGTGTTCAATGTTAAATAGGTTCCGTTGCCAACTGTTTCAGAGCCGATTTAGCGAACACCTGGTATGTTTAAGTTTGTACGGACACAGACACAAGTCACTACGTAAAATTTATCAAGTTGTGGTCTGAGAAGAATCGATTTCTTGTGAACGATGCAATAAAAAACAAAACGGGGTCCAATTTTATGCTCTCAGTGGATAGTTCACTTCATCTCCATGTAAGAAGAATAATGCTCTTGAATCACTTTTGCTGGATGTTCAATATGTCATGAGCTGTGTAGCATGTAGCTCTGTTCTGTTGCAATCACACGTCGATAGTGTCCAGATCATCTAATTCATGCCAAATTAAGTTGGTAATCTTGTTGTCCTCACTAAAGAGTTGTAAGGACCAGTTAAGTAAGTAAATTAAGTTAAGTAAAGATGGGCAACAGGATTAAGTGAGTCTTTATAAGAAAATTTTATGTAACGCCACCAAACAAAGCTTAAATATTTGCGTTCTGAGCAGATTTGAAAACTAGAATAGGACGTAAATATTTGGCCTTATCAGACAATTAATCTTTACTGCATCAAAACTAGTTTAGAATCTCACAAAGAATGTTATTTTCATGTCTTTTGAAGTTTTGCATTCAGAATTAGAACTTAATATTGACAACTGGAGAAAGGAGCTATTAAAGTCATAGAACATTGGCCTCTAGGAAGAGTAGATGAATCACAGAAAGGAGCTGCATAGAAAACAATTTGAATCTAATGAACTGTGGCATGAGAAGTCACATGATGCCATGATAATCTATTGATAAATAACAGAAGAATCTGCATATCATCGCCATAATTTCATCCCACAATGCTCTTCCATGTGGAAAATTTTGAACAAGGCTCGAAATCCATAGGGAACTGCTAAGTATTTTCCAAGCAGAAGTTTAGTTTTGATAGAAAAACGTATCGAATTCAACTGGAACCCAAGGTGTAGGGAAGCAAGCATACCAATTCTATCTGACGTTCAACCCTATGGAGTTGATTCAATGCTAGCATGGGAATTATCTGGACAAGCTGAATAAGTTTGACAAAGGAATTGTATTTACTCCTTGATAGTCTTTACCTATGTGGGAATTCAGAGATGTGAACGGATAGATAAGCTTGCCAAGGGAAGTGGCCCCACATTGATGATTGGTACTAAATCATGACTAAGTATTGGAAAGATAAATTTGAAAGGGTATGCTCATCGAAAGAGATGATAGAGAGAGGCAGAAACTTCATAAAACTCAAACGAAAGTTTAAGCCGTTGGCAGTAGCAATAGCTTCGTGTCTTGAACCAGACTATTCATACAAGGTGGGAATAGCTTCACACCTATATTCAGATATTGTGATGAGGCGAACGAATCAAAACCAATATTTGTACTGCATTAATGCATCTTAGAACATGTGCTTTTTAGATACTAGATAAGGATTTATTACTAAAACGCCGTAGTATATTAGGCAGTTTGTTGGCCCGTAGTTCAAACTTTAGATCAGGCATTTTGGATATAACGAAATATGGAAAAAATTGTTGCATTTGGTGACTTCCTCTCAAAAGTTTGCTGGAAAAACTGAGAGAAAAACTAAAATTGTCATAAAAAGTTTCTCCAGTTGTAGTTCAGAGTTGATGTTTACAAGGGCAGTGTAAGTAGCCAAGTTTAAATGCAGGAGAAGAGATTAAGAAAACAGGTTTTATTGGAACGGAATAGAAGAGGGTCCATATGCCTACACCACTAGGTCGTTTCAGATTAATATTAGTCCTTAGAGTTGTCCAAAGTGGTTCAGATATCAGCAAAATAAGTTGATCCTTCAACATTTCCTGCGGTATTGCGATTAACAGCGTTTTTGGGAGATGATCGATCTTTCGAAAAAACGGGAAAAAAACGGGAATAGTACTACGTAGAAGTCGCATATACAGAGCATGCCAAGGAGAGTTAATCATGCCCTAATGATATGCAGAACGCTTAAAGGTAAATTTTGAGTGTTAAACGAAAAACGATAAAGTGTATGATGGCCAACCAATTGAGACCTATGGAGCCTTTGTAAGGTAAAAACGACAAACTTGATAGCAACGAGATAAGCCAACACACTATCCACTAGGCTATAGAGACTTCAGTTCTCATCACCTTCACTTAAATTGCCCTTAAATCGCTCATGCTTAATACTCAATATGTCATAGGCTGTGGGGCATGTTGAACTGTCCTGTAGAAATCTTATATCGTTGGTGTGTATATAATCGAATTCAGGTAATGAATGACGCATGGAGTTCGACGTTGTCAGTGATGCCTTGACCAAAGTTGTTATCAAGCAAATATGCAGCTATGACACGCCACATAACAGTTAGTTTTTCTGTATGTATTGGTTCCTGGATCTCATCTCATTAAGATGGCTAAGCATGACTCATCAGAGTGTTGTAGAGC
>QOCX01000644.1:5589-16660 GCA_005959815.1 Sarcophaga bullata | reverse complement strand
TCACACGTCGATAGTGTCCAGATCATCCCATTCACGCCAAAAGAAATTGGTAATCATCGACCTATAGTGTTCGCTGGTGACTGCGGTGGTCTGGCCTACATCGCTCCCCAAGAAATATGACCCGTTGATGCACAAAATCCACGCTATGCTGTGACTACGTCAGAATGTACTGGAAATTCTTGGATCTCATGTGGCTTGGTATTGTCCCAAAGCCGACAATTATTTGTTCGTACGCATTAAAACGCTTCAATCAGCATTACTACCTAGTTTTGTTTGTTCATGTACCCATCTATTCAGAAAAAACGCTCACCGCTGAGGATGTTTTTCCGATGAAAATTATACTGCAGACCCCATCCAGCATATACCGTTCAGTTAAGTTTTGTATGGGTACAGGCACATACCCGTTGCCAGGCCCAATTTGCCAAGTTGTGTTCTGCGAAGAATCAATTTCTTGTGGACGCATTCATGTGCGTAAAATTTCACTAAATGCTCTCATGGACATGGATGCTCTCTACAGATCTCGTATTTTCTTAACGTACGAATGCTGATCAATCGTATACTGAATCAGTGGACTAGAATGCAAATTAAAATAAAATTTATGAAGCGCTTGGTACGTTGCCCAAACAGAACATGTTGTTGAGAGCCATATCGGTCCATGGTCATTTGACAAATCAGACTAAATAAATGAAGAATTTGAGTCAAATGTTCGTAAATTTATTTGCTTTGAATTGAGATTGGTTTCTATTTGAAAGAAATTAAGATCCCTGATACACATCAAGTTCGCAGGAGTGCAGTAACAACACTTTCGTGAAAAGCAGAATATTTAGCTGCTAAAATCATTTGACTTCCATCTATCTGCTTATGCTCAGTAAAGTTTATCACTGACCCCTCCCGGATACAAACCTCATTGCTCCCAATATCAAGTACAGCTTAACCCACATTTTTTCCTTGAAACTTTAGAGTCGACTTGGTTTGAATAAGTCGATTTGGATATCGAACGGGAAAGAATCCTCAGTTTAATCTGATCTGAGTAGTTAGACAGGCTAAACAAATGTTCCAAAGTCCTTTGTTAGGAATGATGATGTCCTTTCAAAGGAAAAAATTCCATTTTAAAACTCTGTGAAATCCCAGTATATCGTTAAATAGGCAGACGACCTAGCCATTATAGACCACATTTCCTATACAAAATTTTAATCAAAAATTAAAAAAAACTTGTATGAGACTATTGGTCCACAACTGATCTCCATATAGAAGCCAATTATTTCCAAAAAACTTTATGTAGGGCATGTTATACTCCTACTTGACCGTTTCCACACTTTTTGCATGCTACAAACTTTGCTTTTGTTCTCCCTGACATCTGTGACAGTGATGTAAACATTAAATGCGTTAACTAAACAAACAACGACTTGTCTGCCATTGTGTTAAGCCAGGTACTCGGTGTGCTCGTCGTATAAAATAATTCAGACAACTTGATTTTTATCTTTTTTTGCACATATTTTGTCTGTTTTGTAGTCCTTTATTCACGGCGCATAACAATACATGTGTGTGGAAAGCAAAATTCCTGAAGTCCTTTGGTTTTCCTCTGTCTCTCTCTCTCTCTCTTTCGTCTGTTGGCAGCTTAAAAGTGTCAACGAAAGCCAAAAATCATATGCAATACAAAACGAAACGTAAAAAAATAAAAAGGATATGCTTTACGTTAACCCGCTATTTTCGTGCGAAAGTTAAAAAGTTCCGTAAGAGGGAGAGGAGAATGAGGGAGAGAGGAGAGAGGAGGAGAGAGAAAAGGAATGTTTGAAAAACATCTCATTTATAAACATAACAATTCCTTCTTTTTTTTTTTTTTTTTTGCGCCACAAGTCAAGAGTAAAAACAGTTTTTATGTCTGGTATTTGGTCATTGGATGGAGAAGGATAACCCAGGGAAGGATCTTGCTGAGACTTTTGGTATATAGAGGCATGTTGCCAGTTTATATAACGATGGACAGAAGCCTAATATAGTGTCTACTTTAACGTATATCCTCAAGCTCCCCCAAAGTACCTTAACCAACTCATTGCCGTAGTTGTAGAGGCGGGAGTATTTTCTAGCCCAATTGAGATCATTCCATGTCTCAGATCTAACATTGCCAAAGCTCTACTTATCCAAACAGAGTATGTGATCTAAATCCAGCATCCTATGTTTGTCCAATGATATCACATCAGTCCTGATATGATAATCAAGAGAATGGGATTATACGGGACCTAACAGAGAAGCTTCTGATCTGGCATTGCGGAATAGGTGATCATATTTTCTCCATACTTGTTTTAGGTGTGGTTCCTTATTAACTGCTAACTAATCGACTGGATACCAATCGACAACTGGGCAAATCCACTCCCGGCAGACATTTCTTTCTAACAAACCACGGATTTATTTAGACGATTGCGCACAGCAGCAGCTTTATTTTAATCTGTTTCCAGTTACAATATTCTTTTGGTTAGTTTGACCGTAGCTCTTATATCTGAATGACAGTTGATTTGTATGTAAAGCCTTCCAGAACAAAGTTACCATAATAAAATGGAATTCAAGTGGAAGATATCTTAAGAAGATGGTAACTGAAGTCCCCAATTATTGTAGGAAGAATTGGTCATAACATATCTAATGCAGACACTGGTATGTTCTACCATATGCTAGTAAGGTTAGGTAACATTGCACGTTGTCTGAAAAAGCATAGCTTACATGAGTCCCATAAGGTACATTTCTAACATTGTGTACCTTTCCGCTAGTTTAGAAGGTAGACTGATAAGCCTAAGAATCTAAGAATGTTATGCTCCACAAATTTGTCACTATTATGATCACAGAAACCCTGTTTCACATAATTTATGGGCAAAGGGTATGATTATTCCCATAATAGACTTTAGAGTACTTAAGAGAATCAACTGAACAATCGCTTGCCTCTGTCAGGCTTTATAGGTTTTGAAGAAAATGGGAACTTAATTCTGACTTCCCGATCTTACGATCAATCTTCTGAAGGAAATACCGTGGAATTCATCAACAAAAAAATTTTGTACATCTTGAGCGTGTGAATGAGACGTAAGAGTACTAAACCTATGCGTACTACTAGGAAATGAGATTAAATGTGATCTCTTTTAGGATCCCATGTCTTCAACAAATCATTGACAAGCAATACCCAATCATGATTAATTTTCGAACTTCACACTCAGAGACTGGAAATCAATTGGTTGGATAGAGAAGGGCCAAGAGAAAGTATTGTATCAGTGTGACAAGGCATTAAGTATTGTAATAACAGGTGCAACATATTGTCAGTCTAGGAGTCAAAATGAATAGGCTTTTCAAATAATTTTGGGCAATGTAGCCTTGTATTTAAAGGGTCACCAGAGAGTTCAACTGGTAGCATACTGAAATGCGAAGCTAGACCGGAGGCTTAATTCTGGTACCACGGATATCGGCAGCCCCAGAGACTTGTCTCTGCCCGGCAATGATGCGGCCCCCTAGTGGAAGCAACGTGGTGGCTTTGCTTTAAACCCAAATCGCGAAGAGAGCGCAAGCTCAGTGTGGCATTACACTCTTTGTCCATTGTCCAAAAAAGAGTTTAGATAGTCTCGAACCCCTAACCAAGAGGGAAGTTATGTCCAAATGCATGGCTCCGAATTGGTACTCACGTATGGTGATATGGTAACGCATTGCGCAGGGCTGCATCAGTGTGCATGGGGGCGCTGGTAGACGCATTCTTTCCACCCGTGCTTTGAACACCGTGACGTATGACGTCATGGTGAAACTCACGTTAAACCCTGAACTGAATATGGGCAATGTACCCATAGCCTGTACTGCTAAAGATATCTTTTCTATCTTGAGGGCAGCTCACCAGAAGATGACTTCATTGAAAAAAATAATGAATAGATCACATAAACCTCATCATCATCCACGCCTGGACTATTGTATAAAGTTTCCGTTCTCAGCAGTAATAAAAAATAATTTTGAAGAATCCAAAAACGTAAGTATGGGGACTGTTTGCATATCAACAACGAAACTGGCTTGAATTCAGAGGATAACAAATATGAAATAATAAATGAAAATAGAAAAACCTGATCCTTAGCTACTTATCATTGTAAACGCTGTGTGAAGGATGCAATTATCTGAGTATCACTTGCTTACTGTTTGCAAATTCATTATGACATCGAAGGCTCCTAGAAAGTATTTCAGGAAAGGTCCGACATGGCATAATGATATGCATAAGGCTTGCAGGGAAATCCAGGGAATGTAATCTGGGGATGATGATCTGAATGTATACAGTGATGGTCACACCAGTAGTGATCCATGGAACCTTTACCTGGGTAAACTGAGCAAATCTGAACTTGAACATGATACAGATTCTAGTGCTTGTTGCTACAACAGGGACTATGAAAAGCTGTCTGTTGAAGGCTTTAAGTCCATTGCACATGATAATGAAAACCAAAGCTTTGGATACTGTATGGATTATGTATGCCTATGGGAGAAGAGACTACTTTGTGACCTGATGAATCGAGTGATTGATAACTTTCCTGTGATTGGTAGCTTTCTTGTTAACCTTCAATCGTATCAGTAGATCCTATAACTTTGGGAAATGTTTTGCAAGGAGACTTAACAAAAGTGAAGAAGTTAATTTGGAAACTACATACCCTTTAAAGAAAGAGTCCACTTTGTAGTATCCAATGGATTTTGTAGTATATCCTGGACCTGGATAAATTTGGAAATTTTCCGAAACAATGCGGAAACTCTTGAGTATCTTCCAAGCTGAAGTCTATGAAAGTCTAACTTTGATAGAAAGTATAAGAGATGGGATATAGAAATACTATATGACAGCCGGACTGCCACCAGAGCACTCGACTCTGATGATTTTAAATCAAAGACTGTGTATGGAAGTTGCATTAGTTAGGACGAGGAAATAGAATTACCGTACGTACAATGACATAGCCAATAAGCTTGGAGAGGAGGAGAGCTTTCTCACTGCTAATGATATCAGAACTTTTCGATGGACCGGGAACACATGATTGAAAACTTGTACCTCAACGAAGGGCGAAGTTAAAAAAAAAGCCTCAAAATCTTCTCAAATTAAATGAGTTTTAGGGATACAAAAATTTTCTTAGGAAACTACAATGAAAGAAGATGAAAATCTTGTGGCAGATTATCCAGTAGAAAGAGCTAGGCGGACTTACGCTTAATTGGAACTGCAGTCGTTGAGGACACATTCTTGGAATGTGTAAAACAATAATAATGCACGTTCTTGACAGAGCAGAACAGACTTAAAGTACACTTAATCGGCATTGGATTCATGGAGAATACATTCTTGATTCTGTGCAACATTAATGCATCTCAAGAGGAAGCACTTGCATAAATATCTAGTGATGGGCAGAGAATTTTCTTTGTTGACAACGAGCAAAATCTCGAAGTTTGTCAGGGCAATAGAGTTGTATTAGACATTATATAGAGATAATAACCTGTGTACATAGATTAGGGCAGTACAATCGATCGTATAGTCGCAGTACAATGACATCTCTTCACGACAACAGGAATAATAATGACACCTAATGAGACATTGAAAACAACACAAGAAATTTGTGAGATCATGGGGTCAAGTAAAAAACGAATGAGTCGTAAGCAGTCCTAAGTATCCCCTGTTTAGCCAATAAGGCAGTTCCACTAATATTGTAAGACTCCGTCTTGTCTTTCGTACTCGAAACATGGAAGTGTAGTGCTAACGTATACATTTCATATATCTTTTCCATGGCTATGCTTCCCTTAAAATTTATTCGTGCATTAATGTATGATTTTTTTTTTTGGTTCTTTTTGTTTTGGCTTTTGTTGTAGTCAAGATGTCACAAACACTATCGTCGCGACACAAACGGCGTTAGAATCTTTAAATAGTGAATGAATGAATGAATGAATGAATGGATGGATGAATGAACGTATGCTTCTGTGTTTATTTATGCGGGTTAAAATCTTATCGCGATGGTTATTTCATACCCTAACGGTGTAATACGAAAAAATCATACAACAACACAACACAACATATTTCAAGCAAACAAACAAGCAACCTAAACATATGGAACCATTATAATGCTGCAGATAACTGTTATATAAAGTAAGCCCCAACATATTTTGTATGTCTATTTTTCGTTCTCTCTTTCTCTTTTTTTTTTGTTGATATTGTTGTTGTTGTTGTTGTTGTTGTTGTTGTTGTTGTTTATGTCATTTCATTTATCATCGGATTTTATTTTACTTTCTTTGTGGTATTTTTTCATTTGCTTTTTTGGATTTTGTTCAAACACTTACCTGTACAATGTCACCATGAACTTTCCCAGATGCTGTGAATGTTAAGTGACATAAAAATGGCAGTTTATTCCATTGGGGTGTTGGTACTTTAATGGAGTACGTACGACCAATGTCACCATAATAGGTGCGGTTACAAACTGGAAATGAGAAGAAAAAAAAAAGAAAGAGAAAAAAATGAAAAATATGCCAACACAGAAATACAATAAGAGAGAGAGAGAGAGAGAGAGAGAGAGAGAGAGCAGAGAGGAACTGAAAGAGAAGTGGCATTTAACGCATTAGTATAGTTGGAGCCATATAAAGTAGCCTCCCTTACCATGGTCGGAGGATGTCATAAGACGTATTAAATGGAAAGTGTAATCAAATATTGATAAGAACGGCTAAAGCTAAAATAAATAAAAAGTTTTCCGGGCTTTTATTAAAAAGTTTTAATCAAAAGGGTTTCTCCTTATGGCTGCATAAAATCCATTTTCTTTTAAAAGTCAAGCAAAGGTATGGCAGCCATTTCCTTAAGCCTTATCTACCACATCGTCAAAGCAAAAAGCAAAACTAAACGCAGATACTTTTTTTAAAGCAAAGTGGGTCACAAACTAAGACAACATTAGGTGCCTCTATAGTTTGAATGTGTGAAGTTGGAAGATGATGTTGCAACGAATTGTTTTATCGAAATGTTACTTGAAATTTAAAAATGTTTACAGCAACTCCACTGGGTGAACAGAATACAAACAGAAATACGACAGCAAGTTTCTGTACAGAATTGTAACCATTCAGATGAGGAGTTTTGTGTGGGACAATAGGGAAGATCCCTGGGGTAGAGTTTATCGATGTGTGTGAAGTTAAATTCGAATTTGAAAATCCAAGACGCAATCCAAAAATTTTAGCAACGCCACATTTGGCTTTAACAGAGCAAAATTTGCTCTTAACAGACCAAAATTTACCCTTAACAGTGCAATGTTAACTGTTTAACAACGTGATCTTCTATTTGCGATTATGCAGACTATTGACATGAAGTTTAATTCTCATTATGATCATTATTATTTGTAAACAATAATGTTGAAATGAAAAGATGGTTGGTGGGAGGATGGAGCGATGATTTCTACTATCCCACTACACCGGTTGGAAAGAGGACACTCTGGACTATCATGTACATATAGTCTGTATGGTGTACTATTTCTTATATCTTCCAAAATGGCCACTGGATCTTCTAGATTATTTTTCATCACGATTTTGGTCGAAATCGATTTTTTAAAATTGAATATCTCGACTAACAAAATTATTTCAGCTATCCCACTACCACCGTTCGGAAAGAGGACACTTACTGTTAAACCTCTAACAGTGCTCTGTTAAGGCAAATTTTGCTCTGTTAAGAGAAATTTTGCTCTGTTAACGCTAAATGTGGCGCTGCTAAAATTTTTGGATTGCGTCTTGATTTTCAAACTCGACGAATTTATCTTCACACACATAGTTTATCGTGTCTTCAGGAGAAAGAATAGCCAGACGGACTTGGCTTGTCTTCATGTTGGCGATAATGTGTTGTCTTCATGGATGGAGTGCATGAACGAGCTGTTCTTTCCAACAGCGGTGGTCTTTGGCTATGAGTCTCGTCGTGAAATTAACTTTGATGTTTCATGATCCGAGAAAAAATAAAAATTAATTGAGTTAATAGATCTAACATAAGCAATAATGGCCTTCTTGTTAAAGCTACATCCATAAGATTAGATATAATGGCTGGACGATCATATATAATGAATGACGTGTGTTCGCTGTAAGCTCAGGAGGAGTTGGAAACTGAGCCTAATTATCATCATAAAATCTCCATCTCCAGCTATGACACCCATTGTTGGATGAATCGGTATGTGAACAAACAAAATAGTTGAGTTTTCGTAATTGTAACGGTGCTTTTGATAATCTATAAGGAATCGTATTTCATTTCGATTCTATGCAGCATGAAGTGAAGCAACTATTGTAACTACGTCCAGACCATTGTCTTGACCAATTATCATCCAACATTTCCATTTCCGCATTGGGAGTATTCCGCGAAAGGCATGGTGCATGGCAATCGCAATATTGTTTATAAAAGTCTGCAGTTGAGTACACTGACGATATCGACATCATTGGATGCAACAATCGAGATGCCACTTCTGCCTTCAGTGCTGTAGGACGGGAATTTGCTGCGATGGGATTTTTTTTATTACGATATCTGATACAGCAGGATAAATTTTATGTTATTCTACAAATGCTTTCCTATTTTTGATTTTCTCAGTTTTCTCCTCCACCAATGGAGATCATTATGATATGCAAATAGACAAAAAAATACCAAGTAATCTTAAAGCAGACAAATCTGTGAAAGTTTATCTGGAAGCTCCAGTCCTTCAAACTTCATGACTGTAAGACTGTTAGACGGAACACAGCTGTGTTTGAATTAAGAAAACTACAGTTACGTAGACTGGATTACAACCTAGTATTCCACAGCACCCATATTGAGTGTGTTAATATTATTTGTGAGTGATGGAACCTACAGTTGGACTTTCACTCCAAATAATTTTGTGAAACTTTTCATGACAACTCATGACCTAATAAATCCCGTGACTTATACCTCACTCCTTAGCTATCCTCTGGGCCCAACCAGTAAATTCTATAATATTGGAAACTGCTTTGAAATGAGCCTTAGTTACGGAAATTAATGGAGTAACCTGGAAATCACGTACAATTTTAACCCTTTCGCATGGACTGGTACATATAGGTCACCTCCCCCAAATCCTTTTTTAAAGGATGAAAAGAGTGTTCATTTTAGGATATACGGATGGATCAAGAATGTATCTCTGAATAGGAATAGTGGAAGTTGTTCGTTTCAGAATAAAATTTTTCTAGCCTATGAGGACATTCATGACTATATTCTAAACAGAAGCCTAAGCCATAGAAAGATGTGCTCAATTTAGCTTCGATAGCAATAGAGGAATATTACCAGACTTTTAAATTGCAATCCGAGTAGTTGGCTGTTATGATATAAATGGAAGACAGTGTAGGACTGTCCGATGGCTCCACTCATCATATGTAAATTCGTGGCAATAGGCAGGTCAATTGATCTAAGAAAAGGAGAGCTTTCGAACTGCTGATGGAATTAAACCCTTTGTATGGAGACGGCACAAATGTTGAGAGAGGTATACTGAACGCTAAAAGGTAAAGAAAGGCAAATAATCTTGGAATTGCCGTAGTCTAGTTAGTATTAGATTGGCTTATAAGATGTGAGGCCACGGTTCAAAACCCGAAATCTGTAACTTATTTCTTCGACGACTTCCTCTCAGCAGATTTCTGGCAAAAACTCTGTAATGAAAATGTTCTCAAAAAACTATCGTTCAGAGTCGACCTGAAACCGTAGGTCATGCCCATCATGTATAAAAATTAACACACACAGCCTAAGTGGCGTGAGAAGTAAGACCGCAATCCTATACTTGAAGGTTTGTAATGACAAACATTGAAGTAATCTTCCTGAATCGAATGAATTAGAGGAAATCAATCTCACTTTTGTTGGCAAATATCCATAGGAGAAGTTTGGAGTCATACAGCTGACAATCCAGGACTAACTTCAGTTTAGTAACTGCCATACTGTCACATTCTTCAAGTAATCGATATTGCCTTTATTTCTACGGCAACTTAATCTCAGCAGATTTCTGGCAAAAAACTCTGGAAGTAAAAAAAATTACCGTGAAAAATTTCTTAAAAAATCGATCGACTTTAAACTGTGGGTTCCGCCACTCATTTATAAAAATTAACGCATACACCCAGCATAAGTTGTGTGAGAAACAAGGTCGTAATCCTGACTGAGTCAATCAAGATTTTTGTTGGCAATTAGAAGTAGATTGGAGTTATGCGTTTGACTATTCAGGACTAATTTGAAGTATGTATCCATGAAATATCCAAGACGCAATCCATAAATTTTAGCAGCGCCACATTTGGCGTTAACAGAGCAATATGTCCATTTAAAAGAGAGCACTGTTAGATGACAAAGCCCACTTGTTTAGAAGCTGATTTTAGAACAAAGAGTACCATATCATACTCCAGAGGAACGTTCTAAGCCATCTTAATGTAATCAGCAGAATAGTCCCGCATGAAGTGATATGGTATTGTGAAAAATGGCTTTGAAAGTATAAATTTTTTGATTGAAAATTCTCTAGAAGATCAGTGGCCATTTTGGAAGATATAAGAAATAGTACACAACATACAGACTATGTGTACATGGTAGTCCATTGAATAATTCGTTCTCCATTCCGCACCAACCATCCTTTTCATTTCAACATTATTGTTTACAAATAATAATGATCATGATGAGAATTAAACTTCATGTCAATAGTCTGCAATAATTGGCAAAGTAGAAGATTAAACTACTATAGCCACTGTTAAACAGTTAACAGTGCTCTTTCTATATTTTTCTGTTAAGTGGCAAATTTTGCTCTGTTAACGCCAAATGTGGCGCTGCTAAAATTATGGATTGCGTCTTGGATTTTCAAAATTCAATTTATCTTCACACACATATTTGAAGTTAGTAATTAAGTAATCGATATGCCTTGGCTGGACATTTTTACTTCACACTGTATTTCTTTCAAGGACTAAATGAGAATAACCAACAGATGTTTAATCTTCAAGTTTAAATTGTACAAGCCAGATTTCTTTTATTTTGTTTTTAGCCAATTTAACTTTCTGTTTAATGGAGAGGGAATATAGACCATCTTTCTTTCTTTTGCTTAATAATAACAACGTCTTGTCTCAT
>QOCX01000643.1:83493-105247 GCA_005959815.1 Sarcophaga bullata | reverse complement strand
TTCCAAATATGCTGTGATTGTATTACATATTTATCATTATTATATAATTTTATTAAAATGCTTTGCACATGTTAATAAGTATATAAATATTTCAATGGAGCTTTATGATACATAAAATTGATTCTTTCCTATAAATCAATAATGATATTTAGAATTTTGATATTTATCATAGTCTACATTATTATATTATTTATCTCAGCTGACTTTTAACCACCACCCATAATTTTATTAGCCCCACATTACGCTTAAATCTCTCCAATTATCTTCTGAAGTGATACTTATATCAATTTTAATTTTTTTTAATAAAATTATATCAAATATTTCCATCAAAATGATATAAATAGAATTTAATCACATGCTTCAGCTAATTACGCATATTTCCATTATATATATTGAGTCCGACATTATGCCACAAACCCATAGGAAAACCTAATATATTTGAGATTTCCGGCCACAAGGTGTAAATTAATTTTAATATTAAATTAATGATATAATATAATATATATATAATATAATATTTAAATTAATTAAATATAATTTAATAACATATTAATATAATATAATATAATAAATTATCAATATAAATAATTATATAATAATATAATATAATATAATATAATATAAATTAATAGCATATCAATTATACTATAATATAATATAATATAATTAATATAATATATCATATAATTACATATAAAATAATATATATAATATAATAATAATATAGGATATAATATATATAACATAAATATATATATATACTATTAACGTATAATATAATAAATATTATATAAATAATAAATAATATAACAACAATCATAGATATAATATGATATAGTAATAATATAAAATTAATATAATATAATCATAATATAATATAATAATTAATATAATATAATAAATATAAATAATACTAATATAATAACAATATATATAATATAATATACATATAATATAATATTAATATTAATATAATATACATATAATATGATATACATGATAACTAAAATATAATATAATAAATATAATATAATATAAATAATATATAAAATAATATAAAATAAAATATTATAATATCAAATCAATAAATATAATATAAATATATAATATAACTATAATTCAAATAATAAATATAATAATATAATGTAATCATAATAAATAAATATAATATATATAATATTATAAAATCTAATATAATATTATATAATATTAAATAAATATAATTATAAATAAATAAATATATATATTATAATCATAATATCAATATCACATATATATAATATAATATAATAATATAATACAAATATATAATATAATAAATATAAATATCAATAATATCAATATAAAAAATAATAATATAATATAATATAAATCATATAATATATATAATATATACCAAAACAAAAAAAAAAAAAAAAACAAAAAAAAAAAATAAAATACTAACTATCAATATAATTTAAATAGTAATATACATATAATTACATTAATATATACTACATACTACCATATATATAAAAATACTTATAATATACTATAATATAATATACATATATAATAAAAATATCAATATAAATAATATTATATAATAATAAACAATATAATCATATATAATATAATATATATATAAATAACCCAATAAAAATTAATATACATCATCAGCATAATAAATATAATATATCATAATGAATATCAATATAATTAAATAATAATGATAATATAATATAATATAATATAAAAATATAATATAATATATTAATATATATATATAATATAATATAATTAAAAAAAATAGTAATAGTAAATATAAATATTATAATATAATATAATAAATATATAGATAATATAACATAAGTATAATATAATAAATATAAATATCAAGAATATAAAATAATATAATATAATATAATATATATAATATCATATACATTTAACTCATCAATATACATAAATATAATAATAAATAATATAATACAATATATATAATATAATATAATAATTATCAATCATAATTAATATAATATAAATAATATATTATAGATATATATAATTAAATAATAATACAATATAAATAATATATAAAATATAAATAATATAATATAAAATATATTAATATATATAATAAATATAATATAATATAATATATATAAATATATAATAAATATAAATATATAAATAATATAATTATATAATATAATATAATATAAATATATATAATATAATATAATATGAATAAATATAATTAATATAATATAATATAATATAATATAATCATCCCTTGCCACACATGGAAACCATAATGGCCGGCCACAAGGGTGTATTTGTATGTGGAAAACCCACATTTAAATAGAAAACCAAACAGCAACAACAAAAAAATGTGAACTTTAAGTAAAAAGTTTTACAATGCCATAATTTAAGAATAAGTATGTCTCTCTCTCTCTCTCTTTCTTTCTCTCTCTCTCTCTCTCTCTCTCTCCCTCTCTGTAATCGTTTTGAGTTGAAAGGATTTTATTTTTACCACACCAAACAAGGGCAAATGGTGGTGGTCAAGCTCGACCATACGATACACTACACTTTGTTGTTGTATAATGAGTTTATTGTGTGATAATTAGGGCCGGTAAAGTACTTACACACTTACTATAGTAGTAAAGGAGTTAACAAGTCTCGGCTCAAAACTTATATCACATACGAGGCTACTCATACATGCATACATACATAATTTGATCATTGCAACCCTTTAGTCTGGATTATGACGTAGTTTCTCACAACACTTATGTTGTGGCTGTTCATTTTATGCATGAGTGGCAGGCTCTACAGTTTACATCTCGACCCTGAACGACATATGTCTCCGAGTTTTCGCCAGAAATCTGCTGAGAGGCAGAGCCGAAGAAATAATTTTCACGTTTCCTTTTGCTGGAGATGACGTAGTTTCTCACAACACTTATGTTGTGGCTGTTAATTTTATAAATGAGCCGAGAGACCTAGAAACCCAGTTCAAAGTCGACTCCGAACCATAGATTTTTGGAGATTTTTCTTGCCAGAAATCTGCTGAGAAGCATTTCATATTTCATTTTGCTGTAGATGTCTGGCCTGGTGTTTGACCCAGGCCCCACGCTAAAGTTCAACACACTATTATTAGAAAACGACGGACTGCCATAGTCTGGTTAAATTTAGGGTAAAAAAGCACACAAAAGTGTTGAATTTTTTTAGGAATTTTGACTTAACTCTGTGCTATTTATTTAAACCAGTGTTGGCATGATTAAAAGTACCGCTCCTCCTGCTAATGTAGGCAATGGAAAAAAAACTAACGAATCTCATATAATTTATTTATTTTTGCATTATTTTTTCTTTCATTTCAATGCCAAACAATAGAAGAAACTGCTTTTACGATATTTTTTCCTTTTTCTTTTCCTCATTCCACACCATTCTTCCTTGGGCAAATGGTCTTCTAAATTTGATTTTTATCGCAGGACTATTTTGAATTTTATTGCGTATTTATTTCCTTTAACTGATTTCAAACTGTTGTCGACTGATTGTTTGTTTGTTTTTATTGTTGTTGCCTTTCTCACATTATGTGCTTCAACTATTAAATTGGTAAACAACAACAACAACAACAATAACAAGCATATTTGAATTAAACATACATACATGTATACCCCTCCCGAAGTAGCCATTGACCATTGGCCAAAATTGTTTTGTTCAAAAAAAAGGTACTTTTGTCGTCAGTCAAGAAGAAGATGCCATTTACTGATGATGATGGCATTTGTATTCGGCCACTTTGGCGTCATTTTCTTGACAATAAAATCTAAACTACAGATTTAAACAGAAATCACATGCTAAATGGATGAATGAATGAGAGAGAGAGAGAGAGTGAGTGAATAAGTGTGTGAGTAAGTGTATTGGTGACAGACCCACCAATAAACGGATTTCATTCCCATATGGGCATCTAATTCTGCTGTTTAAGTTTCCTTCCTCTCTTTTCTTTACTTTTCTTTTCTTTTTTTGTTGATTTTCTATACAATTCAATTGTTATTTTTATTGTTGGGCATTTATTTTTATGCGTTTCCATCAAAGCAAGAAATTATTTGAAAAAGAAACACAAAAAAGTTATTCGTTTTCCTCAATTGTCCCAAATATTATTGCGAAGGGGAAAAAGAAAGTCAAAAAGGTTGTAAAATATCCATTAAAATCAACTTGGTTTTGGTGGACAAAAGTGAGCGAGTATTACTCAAATTGATCGAATACCTCATATAAGCCTTTGCCGCAAATACATTCCAAGTTATTTCTTGCTAATATTGGTGAAGAAAAGTTTCCATGTTGTTAACGCAAGATTTATGCACTTAACACAGCGCTGCTAAACACTTTCCTGCTTTATGGCACAGAATACACAACACTACTCTTCCAATGTAGTGAACATAATTTTAGGAACACCAAAAAGGCATCAGGGTACAGGCACCACTTTTGATAAGCTTCGAAGAGTTTTTCAAAAATCTGGCTTCCGATTTGATTTTTACCGCAGATCCCACCAATCATAGTTAAAATTAACACACGCAACACGGGTGATATGAGAAGCTAGGTCGTAACCCTATTTAAAGGTTTGCAATGACCAATTAGGTTATGCAAGTAAGATTAGAGAATGTGACACAGTATGTATGGAACATGCTACAGCATCCAGTCTATTTTGCTACCACAGACACAAAATAAATACCATTTTATATATCGCCTAGAGGCTAGAGCTTTTTAAGCACCGTAAACATGTTTTTCAACAGACATGGTTGCCAGATGTTAATGTAATTAGCAATAGAATTTGGTGGAAAAAAATATAAAAGTGCTACTAACTCTAAGAAATAATAACACAGCCAAGAAACACACCATCATTCTTGAAGAGGCCATGAAGCCATGTGTTCTATTCCCATCAGAGACTTTTGTCTGATTGTTTGTCTGACATTACATGTGATTACTCAGAATACAAAACAGAAAGTGAGAATTATTACTGAAAAGCATATATCGACAAAAGGTATATACATACATACATACATATATAATTGGTCATTACAACTCTTCAACCAGGATTATGACCTAGCTTCTATAGCACTTATGTTGTAAGTGTTAATTCCAACCATGAGTAGCGGGATCCACAGTTCAAAGTCGACTCCGAACGCCAGATTTTTGAGAAACTTTTCAGGTCAATGTTATTTACTCTCAAAATTTTAGTCCGAAATCTGCTGAGGGGAAGTTCCCGAAGAAATATTTTTTCAAATTTCGTTTTGTTGAAGATGTCTGTCCTGGGGCCTCACACCTAATAAGCCTACATACTACCTACTATTCTACGACGACCTCTACATGATGTTGTATATTTAGCTTGAACTCTTCGCCAATTGTTCAAATTTTTCAAGTCATGAATTATTTTGCATTAAGATGGTGACAGTCTTTATTTCGCCGAGTGTAAGTACCCAGTACTGTGAGAATACATTCACCATTTGAACAGATTTTAAAGCTTCAGTTTGGTGACAATGTGCTCTATACAGTCCAGATTTATAAAAATAATGCTGAGCCATTTGCTTTATTTTATGGAAGGCGAAACTGGTTAGTTAGGTAAATAGCTAGGTTTGCAGACCTGTTGCTATCGAACTTAAATTCAGTTTCAATCGAGTCGGTTGTCTGTCTTAAATTCAATAACTTAAACGGATTACCTGAAGAGCTTTGGATGATTTTTTTACTACCATTTTAAGGAGAAGTCAAAAAGAAAAGACAAATCTTCAGAGATATTAAAAAGTGATCTACCTAGAGTCTTCAGTCTGGATTACGACCTAGTTTCTCACACCACTTATGTTATGTGTGTTATTAATTTTTACATGAGTGGCAAGACCAAGAGTTTGAGACCGATTCCGAGCGACAGATTTTTGTGTAAATTTTTCATGGCAATTTTTATTTTAGGCCCAGTTTTTGCCAGAAATCTGTTCAGAGCAAGTCGTCGAAGAGATATTTATTCATACTTTCGTTTTGTTGGAGATGTCTGACCTGTTGATGCGTGGAATGGGTGTCATGATTATATTTTTTCCATGGTTTTTCTTTAGCATGAGTCCTAGAATGATTAGTTATCGCTGTTACGTACATTGCTTCAGTAGTTTATCGCACCAAAAACGAAATTGTAATCTATGTTGTGTTCAAATGCCCTCAATTTGGCATCAAATGAATGGAAATTTTTGAAACCTGATAACGCATTTTGTATTTAAAGTAATACTGCTGCCAGAGAAGCGTTTATACACACATACATACGTTATTGGTTATTACAACCCTTTAATCAGGATTATGACGTAGTTTCTCACAACACTTCTGTTGTGTGACAGTGAGTGGCGGCCAACTCCGAATGATAGATTTTTGAGTAACTTTTTTCATGGCAATTTTATTTATTCTTCGAGTTTTTTTTCTTTCAGAAATCAGGTGAGAGGAAGTCGCCGAACAAAGATTTTCTTCACATTTCGTTTTGTAGGAGATGTCTGACCTGGGGTTTGAACCGTGGCCATACATCTACTAAGCCAACACACTGCCTACTAGACTTCGACGACTTTATGGTTTCACTTGTTGAAATCCTAAGGGATTATAACTTAAGCGCACATACTTTTAAGCTCTAAGAAACTTTCTTTAGTGACTTTAGGAATAACTAAGCCAAGCTTACATTCAGAGTACGTTGGAATATAAGAAAACTTTTTTCAAATCCTTGATCTTTTGTTTCTTTTTAATTTAAAATCACTTACGAATCATTATTTGAAAACATCATCTGCTGTAGTAGTCAGTATCTTAACAAACCAAATATTTTGTTGCAATACCTCTCTAATACGTCTATCTATTCACTACAGAATTAGTTTAAGGCAGACAATAAAACTGTTTTATAGGATTTTTGTTTAAGTTAAACTGCCAAGCATATCCGCAATATAAATCAAATAAAATATTAAGAACTGGAAATAAACTGTGTGTTGCAAGACCAATCAAATCATTGTCACACACACACCAAATATTATATTCCAAGGCATTTCATTCAATTCAATTGAATTTAGTTTGTGTTTGTGTTGAAACGATACGAGCTACTTAAACTCAAAAGAATGCTTTGCTCTCTCTTTAAATAGTGGCAACTAATGTCAGCAAGCAGCCATTGTTGAACATTTAAAAATTATGTTTTCCTTTCGTAATTGTTGTCATACAAACACTATAAATGACCTCATAATTCATTTGTTTTATAAGTCCCTCAGACTAAGCTTGTTCCCCAAAACACACAGAAAACCATAGAGATTCCTAGGGCATGTAGAGACAATAAAATCCCGTATAAAGATTTTATTGTCATCATTGCCCAGCACTGCTATTGTCTTAAGAATGTGGCATACGGAGTGCATCATCATTGTGTCGTTTTGGCCAAAGGCAAATGCCTTATGGTGTTATGGCTTAATTCTGAAAGACTTGTGTGCAACCAATTTAAACAAAACACTACCCAAGTAGCTGAATAACATTGGCTTGTTGGTTCTATAGTTGGCTCCCTAAAATATCATAGCAATGTGTGGCCTTCTATCTTTTTGTGTCTTCTTCAACAATGACAATTATTGTCTCCACTTTACAACAATTTTAAGAAGAATAATGTTGATAATGATTATGATGATGATGTCATCATCAGTTAAACAGAAAAGAAAATCCTTTATTTTCAGTCAACAGTGATTATGAATAGAAGAGAGGCAGGCATATGGTCCTTTATGTGCATATTTCCTGTTCCTGTTTAGAATTGTTATTTCGTTAACAGGTAATATTTATATGCTGAGTATAGATGTCCTTTAAATGAATTTGAAAATACAAAAAAAACATTTTTAAGTCTTAGATTTTAATAAAAAAGAAACCAAAGATAACCTATGAGTCCATATTTCAATCGAGGGCATAGTGTGACATCCATAAATTTAGATCAGCCCCATTAAAAAAAATTTTCTACATTTGGTTCAGTCAATAGATTATCGAACAATTCTTAACAAAATCTGGACATTGACCTACTGCAGCAGCCTTATTATCCGGACTTTCTCGCCACTGCTGGCTTGCCTAACAGCATCACAGTATGTCTCTTGCCTATCCTAGTATCTATGTCACTACTGAGTTTCTAACTAGAAAGGGATTTTAATTATGGCCTTGGGCCGGTGTATGTAAAGAATCGTTCATAAGCATTTGACAATACATGCATGATTATCCCTCGTAATATAGGCGAATATACCCATACAGTGTTCAGCCTGAGTTAGTCAAGTATCGGTGCTTAGTGTGTGATTACCTCTGCCTTAGAAGCCATTGTTTTATATATTGTGCTTCTCGAGATCGTATAGATCGAATTTACATTGCTAGCAACAAGCATAACGGCTGTCAGCTAGACTGGAAATATATTTTTGAATTGTGGCCTGTGATAAATTAGGGGTTAAGGTCAGATTGAAAGCAATTTGCATACAGATAGCGTTCGAATGATTAATTGAACGACCTGATTCTAACATGACATTGTAATCCCATTGACTACTCAAAGTCTATGGAACATGCGTTTAGTATGGCTGAGGAACGAAATGCCTAGGCAAACTTCTATTTGTGTTTGAATGGCAGATGTAGCCTCTTAATGAACCCAAACGTTCCTCTGCTTTCTAAGGCAAAAGTTATTTTATGATGTTAATTGTGCTGATGACCAGTCACAGTCTGCTAAGAATTCATGTGTTCAAAAAGAAATCTTTTATAAGTTAGTCTTTTCTACAAATTCTGGTAGGAATTGCATTATGAATGTCATGGCTAAAACAAAACTTTGATTCAAAAAACCTTGGGAAACTTAAACCAGAAGAATTTTGATTAAATCTCGTCTTTCATTCCTCGTAAGTTTTGATAAATCATTTTGGGGTTTTCTTATTAAGAATACCTTAAAAGGTAATGGAAACTAGTCACAGGTATTTCTTAAATGGTATTCCGTATTATACTGCTTTTTAGCATGAGGTCTTGCTGTAAATAAAAATGCAGAAGCCGAGGAACTAATCACTGGATCTGCCCTAGAAACATCACTTATATTCAAGTGGAAATTCACACTGAGGTGACTTTTATACACCGAATAAGAAAACGTATGGATCCAAAGACAAATAGGCATTTAAAGGAATTATGTATTTAATAAATTTTGAATTAATTTTGAAGAGCATGGAAATGAAAAGAGATTGGATTCGCCTGACGACTGTCATAGATAAGATGGTCACTGTCACTTAAGTAAGCAATAGGAGTAGATCTATCGCATAATTTATAATTAATCATCTGAAAAACAGTAAGACTGCCTACGGTATTATAGTAAATCTGTTTATAATGAGCTCCTCCATCTAATCAAAATCAAATTAAAAGTCTTTTAAGCAGCAAAATATCCTTAGCAATTAAAGAGTGTGGTTGAAGTATTTTGTTAAAGCAAAAAATACTTTTATGATGTACTTTATACTCATCTAGATGGAGTTATCTTTTAACTTTTTATTTAAAACTTTGAATAGAGGCCCGTTTAAGCCTGACCCAAAGCCTACAAACAAGGGAAGGAATTCTTACAGACCATTTGCATTCAATATTACAGTGACAAGAGAGAGAATTTGTTCAAGTGCCTCAAGGGACTTTTTTTTAAATCATGACTCGTTATCATCATGATGTCATAAGACATCCTTTGTTTTATCATAGAAGACATTTCCTTTTAATTTATTTATTTATTAGAATACAAGTTGTATTCTAACTAGTACAAGACCATTTGGGAATCGAACCCACTACCCTCAACATAATACCTTCTAGCCTACAATGCTTCCAAATGTTTTATGACATGCCAATGAATTCAAACAAGTTTGCTTCAAAGTTATAATTTGCTAAAGAACTTCTTTAGTGGTGGACCAAACATAATTTCTAATATTGCAAGTATATTTGAGAACTATTGACTGTAAAATTTCTTCAAGCAAATTTAAAACAAACTGCCTTTGATTTGTTTTAGAAAAATTTTCAAAGAATCAAAAATATTATGAATTTTAAATCTTCTTATTTTACTGAACCATTTAGCCTTATTTACGTCATCACTTCGCCTGTGCGTGTGCATTTAAAATTATTGCCGTTTAATTTTGCATTTATTGTGAATCATCCTGTTCTTTTTCTCTCTCTCTCTCTCTCTGTCAGTTACTTTAAATTCCTGCTTTGTTGTTCTTTTTTTTTGTATTTTCAATTAAAGCACATCATCACTGGGGGGGGAATCAACACCAATTTAACATTCCAAATCATTTCTCAAATGACAATGCCATTGCCAATGAGCCAGAATGAACAACATTTCACAAGATACACGATGAGGCGAAATGTTGAATCTGTTTGCAAGTAAAAGTGTCAGGTCATAACAAAACACCGCTCAGTATAGTAGTTACAACAGCAACAACAGCAACAACAACAACGAAATTAATGTTTCTTTAAGCTTTCGAGCACTCATCAATGTCAAATGTCACGGAATAATGGCAATACACCAACAGACCGTCTCACAACTGCAGAAAACAAGTAATTTCTTCGTCCTTTTGAAGTTATTGTTGTTGTTCTTCTTCTTCTTGTTCTTTTTTTTCTTTTGTTTCATTTTGCTCCAGTTTAAAAGCCTTACAAAAAGATGTTCTTTAAATTTGACTGGCTCTTAAGCAACATGATTTGCTTCCTTCTTTTTTCTTTTCCTTAGGCTTTTTAGTGTTTAGCCAAGTTTATGGACTGCTTTAAAGAGAGAGGGAGAGAGAGAGAGAGAGAGAGAGAGTAAGAGAGAGAGAGAGAGAGAGAGAGTGAAAGACTCTAAACAATAAATTAAAAATACTTGAGAAATGGCCAGCAGTATTTGAGGCACTACAGTGTACAGGGCACCGAAATAAATTAATGGAAAGGAACGAATTAAAATGGCATTACAACACTCAGGACATTGATTCGCTTAATCCGCGAAGGCTCATGGTATTGGCGTATATTGACATCATTGAATAGAAAGGTATTTGAAAAATTTTAGAGGTTTAATGTGAAACATTTATCTGGAGTCGTACATAGCGAAGTAAATTGTTTTCCAGTAAACGCGTTCAGCATTCAAAAAAAAATTAAATTGAAGTTGCATGCAACACTGTCTACACAATACTAATATGTCCGAGCCTTGCCATTAGAACCCTTTGTCAAGATTACGACCTAGTTTCTCACACCGTGTTTGTTGTGTGTGTTAATTCTTCTTTGCCAGAAATCTTCTGAGAAAAAGTTGCCGTTGCTTTCGTTTCGTTGAAGATGTTTGACCTGGGGTTTGAACCGAGGCTTCACATCTAATAAACCAACACACTACCTACCAGATTAAGGCATGTCTTACTTAATCTTATTGGTTATTTCAGCCTTTTAGCCAGGTTCAGAACCTATCTTCTCACATCACCCTTGTTTTGTAAGTTAATTTTATTCATGAGTGTCGATACGATATCTCAGTCGTTCGACTGAGTAACATTTCATTGCAATTTTATTTAGACAGACAGAACTTTTGCCAGAACACTTCTAAAGCAGGACATAGCCAAAATAAATACTTTCTTTAGATTTCGTTCTGTTTGAGATCTCTGAACTGAGGTTTGAACCACGGGTTCTCGTCTATTAAACCAACACACTGCCAAGAAACTACGGTTACTTAAACGAAACAATTTTATTCGCTTTAGGTCACTGTGGTGATGTGGCTTGATTAAAGTCTAGTCTAGCCTTATGAAATGAAGACAATTACATGGGCGTCATGGATATTCTGCTTTGTCAATGATTAATCGTATTGCCTTTATATTCATACAACATCATCAGTCAACGTTTCTCGACTGCAACACAGTCATGTCCAATCTCCTTACTTTCAAACGAATTCAGTTGCTTTCAAACACTTTGAAGAAGTTATTGAGTTCGATAACAGTCTCTTTTGAATACTTAGTTCAACTTATCATCCTAGATCTTGTGTAGCTGATGTGTGAACCACACAAACTATCACTCGCATATTGAGCTCGATGGAATAAGGATAAGCTTCGATAAATTTAGAGAACAGCAGAGAAATTCAACAGGAGTTTTTAAAAATAGGAAAAGTAAACGAAAACAAACGAAAGCTTTATTGGAACAAAATTCAAAAGAATTGCGTTACTGCTTACACAATTTTATTAAAGACACAAACCTAGTAAATAATAGGTTAGGTTCCTCAAAGGAAGAAGTCACACATAGACCATTTGTAATACCGCAATTAAATCTATCCAGAGGTTAGCTACTGCAGAAGTCAATTAGTTGGTATGCAGAGTCTTTCTGTATGCCACCAAATGGACAATGGCTCGTAAGGATTGGCATTGTGAGATTGAAGGCCATAGGATTTAAGGACAGAAGTGAGTATAAGAGTTACTCTAGTCTATTTGAGTACATCTACCATGATAAGAAGAATGTAGAACAAGTTCAACTGCTGAATTAGAAATATTTCCTAGGCAATCAAGCAATTCCGTACTATTTCCTTAACAAGGCTGCCAAAAAACATCTGCAGTAACTAACCTCTGCTTTACAAAGCAGGGAAAATGTAACAAAAATTCAATAACAAAAGTATTTTAAACGCAAAAAGAGTCATACAACCTTGATGCTAAGGATTCCAACTTAAAACAGCTTCATTATGAAAATAAAAACAAAATCTTGTGTGGAGACTTAATGTAGGCATGCTTTTAGGCCATCAAAATATTTCGACCTGTGAGTTATCTCAAGCGTTATTATTTTTATTAAAGAAATCTAAAATGAACAGGAAAATGAAAATTACTTACAAGCAATATGGACCAGTCTGTTATGGCCTAAACTGAACGGAAACAGTGGAAAACAACATGGCGACCGCGATAAACGCAAGCAACAACCAGAACGCATTTGGTCACACAACATTTATTTTATGATTGAAAAATCAACAGAACAGTTTTCCATTTTTCTGTTTCTCTTTTTTCTGTTTTATTTTTTATTATTAACAAAACAAGGGAGATTCTTATTACATTGAGAGGGGGAGGAGGCGGGGCATGTCTTCTATTCACATTTTTATTCCTCTTCATTTATTTATTTTATTGCGGCCTCATTTGCGTTATCAAATCAATGGCCGTGGACATATTTCATAATTTGTTCGCCTCGTTTATTTTCATTTCGTTCCATTGATTTTGATTTTTATGTCATTTCTTTCTTTTGTTTTATTTTGTTTCGTTTAAAAAAAAAAAAAAAAAAAAAAAAAAAAAAAAAAAAAAAAAAACTTTGTGTTATAAAAACTTTGTTGTTGTGAATGTGAAGGACAAATTTGTGAAAAGGAAATAAAAAAATCAAACAAAATTACAAGCAATAAAATACAAAATAGATTGGAAAAGTTATTAATAAAATCATAAAAATAAAGGCAATATTATAGGAGATGGAAGAGGAAGGTTTGTTCTACTATGTGTGAGAGCATAAGCCCATTATACTAGGCGAAGTTATTGAATGGTATGTGGGAAGCAATTTCCAAAGTGATATGTACTCAGTAAGAGGCTAAAAGGACTCGAGTTTAATTTTGAAACGCCATAAAAACAAATCACCCACAACTGCCTAGTTGTATCAGAACAAGGTGGAGGATATACCTTCCCATGGGGACTAAAAATCAGTTGCAACATGCAACCTTTAAGATGCAGACTAAATCCTAAAAGAATTGTATGAGCTAAGGACGAAACTGGCGTCCATACTCTGAGCACATTAAATAAGTAATTGCAGAACTTTGCCCCAAAAAGAAGATACAGTGGGCGTCAGAAGTAACTGTACATTAAAAAATATATATTTTTTTTAATAAATTACCGTTATTTTTATTTCAAAATTATTTCATTGCCATGTTTTAAAATTGAAAAAAAAATTACAAAAAATTACAAAAAAAAATTTCAAAATATTGTCAAATTTTTTCGGGCACTGTCTTTAAGTGGTAAAAGTCGAGTTTGGTTATTTTTAGAATTTTATCCTTAGTGTACAGTTTCTTTTGAAGCTCACTGTAAATAGGCATCTAGAGCATGTATCGAAAATCTGCTACGAAGTTACATTGCAAGTTGATAAGAAATGCCTACTAAAACTACTACTCAGTAGTTGTAACCGCTATATGGAATTGCCTCATTTGACTTTCATCTGCACATGAAACCCTAAAAAATGAAGAAAAGTGAAATTTATCTTCTTTTCCAAGACTGGAAACGTCAACCGCAACTTCACACAAGACCTATCAGTCTATTAACCGTTTACACCGAAAGACATACATACATACATATATAATTGGCCATTACAACCCTTCAGTCAGGATTACGGCTTAGCTTCTCACACCACTTATGTGGTGTGTGCTAATTTTATACATGAGTGGCGGGACCTACAGTTTAAAGTCGACTCCGAACGACAGATTTTTTTGAGAAACTTTTCATGGCAATTTTATTTACTCTCAGATTTTTTGCCAAGAAATCTGCTGAGGGAAGTCGCCGAAGAAATATTTTTTCATATTTCGTTTTTGATGTCTGACCGGGGGATTCGAACCCTGTCCTTTCGTCTGAATAAGCCAACACACTACATACTAGACTGGTCTTCAGTCTAGAAAGATCTTGAATATATTCGTGATAATAAATGCTGCTTGTAGCTTTACTAATTCATCTATTTCTACCCAGGAAAAAAGGCGTAAGGGAACTCCTAAAATAGATCAAAGAAAAAGTATTGAATGGACATGCATTCAGGGTGCGGCTAGTATACATTATAGAATACTTGAAAACAAAATTTCAATAGCCAGAGACTCGACTCTGAATCACACAAGTAGACCAATGAATAAATTTGTTAGAAGCTAAGAAGTCTGTTGTAAATAAAATACAAAATCTAGCTGGAAACATACAAATAGACCCTGCAGGCTTATCGGGAAATAACGCGCCATCAAACAACACCTTTGAATATTTTCTTTAAGCAAAACCTAAGCCAGAGGATCGGTTGGGATGGTTAGAAAATAGTTATTGCGATGGCAATGTGAGATGTCAACCCAAACATTCCACGTTCTGTTGCCGCAGACCAATCAGCCAAGGAGGCGAAGGAATAAATTTGTTTTACAGGCCTAGAAGTCAGTCGTAAATGAACTATAAGGACTAGCTAGGAACAAACAAATAGACCCGCCAGACTTATCGAGAAACAGTGCCTCTTCTAACACCCCTGAATATTTGCTTTAAACAAAATCTAAGCCAGAGGGCCGGGTAGGCTGGTCAGTGCAAGTAGTTAGAAAATTATTAACGCAACGGCCTTTCTTCCTGGCAATGTTAAACGTCAAGACAAATATTCTTTGTTCTGTTGCGGCAGGCAATTCACTTGATTAGTTGGAAAAGCTTCACTAAAGAGGCTGAAACATAGAAAATAAAAATAAGAAGAGGAAGGTGAAGCAAATTGCTTTGTGATAGTCCTGCATTGCTAAAAGCAATAAAAAAACCTAAAAAGGTTCATCCAGAGATGAATGCTTTGCTTGATAATGATGATTATGTCTCAGTCAGGATTACGGCCTAGCTTCTCATACCACTAACGTTGTGTGTTTTAATTTTATAGTATATGAGTGGCGGGACCTCTAGTTTAAAGTCGACTCCGAACGACAATTTTTGAGAACTCTTCAAGCAATTTTTTATTTACTCTCAGAGTTTTTGCCACAGATTTGCTGAGAGGAAGTCGCCGCAGAAATATTTTTTCATATTTTAGTTTTGATATCTGACCTGGATTTGAACCGTGGCCTTAGCTTCTAATAAGCCAACACATCTACCTACTAGACTACAGCGGCTTCAATAAAAATTACTTATTGGAGCCATTATAGGCCGCGAGTTTTCTGAGTGTATGGGTCCTACCACATATATACATACATAATTATACATACATACAGGACAACACCTGAGTCAGGATTGCGATCTAACTTCTCACACCATTTGTAGTGTGTGTATTAATTTTATACATGAATGAGGGGATCTACAGTTTAAAGTCGTCTCCGAAAGACAAATTTTTGAGAAATTCTTTCATGGCAATTTAACTTTACTCTTAGAGTTTTTGGCAAATGCAGACACTCTTTTGAGAGAGACCATTCTATTTCATGCTTGTAATTGTAGTCGTCCATTAAGATAACATGACAAGAACTTTTGCTTGACCATTTCTGCCATGGTCTTGAATATACTACCACTGCGTGACCATGTCTAATTATTAGGAAACGGTATGCCATTATATTTCAATTTATTTAATCCAAGCAAATCATTTCAATTATCTCTTTACAGTTCATTCAAATGAACTAAAATTTAACACACTTTTTTCAATAAAATTTTTTTTTTTTTTTTTTTTTTTTTTTTTTCAAAAAATTTCTTTATTTTGCTAAAAACATGAATGCAATTTGAGCTACAAAAAGATAAAGAACAGTTCCATGCTTTATTTCTTGTTTTCTCATCTTTTTTTTCTCAATTTCTAATCAGTATAGCTTCCGGTAATCACTCCATATTACATGAATTTCGATCAATTTGTAGGGAATTTTATTTTTTTTTTGTCATTTGGCGGATGTATAAATATTCATAGAGAGACAAGTAGTACTAAAGGACATAGAGAGAGATACATACATACGTACATAGATAGATTGACATAGCCATAGACACTGGAGCATAAATGTTTGATGAATCGATGTTGTTGAACGAGTATGAATATCTAAAAGTTGTTGCATAAACAACGTTTACACTTGCAACACACATTACAATAATACAGGGATGTCACCATAAAAAACCTTCTCTCTCTCTCTCTCTCTCTGTCGTTTTCTCTATCATATACCCGGGCTCTAATAAATGTTTAAAGGAAGGGCCAGCCATTGGAATGTAATTTGATATCGAAACTAAAAACTAAAGTTGTTGTTGGTTTTTTTTTAGATTTTTCTCTCTTCTTTTTTTGGATTTTTCTAGATTCCATACAAACGATAGTTTTGAATTAAAAAAACCATTTGTTGTTGTTTTTATTTAGCCGTAGAGATGTATAGAGAGAGATAAAATTGTTTAAAAAATATTTTTTTAAAGGGATTTGCAGGTGTAATGATAACAACATTTTTGCATTTCAATTTTATTACAAACACAAACAACAACATAAAGAATTCTGGCATAAAATTGTTTGCCAGAGAAAAATCTGGATTATTTTTTTGTCATTGTAGAAAGGAGGTTTAGTGTTTTAGAAAATCGCAGGAATCTCATTCATAATCTCTGTTTTTTAGTTTTTCGCTAAATTATTCAATTTTATGGTATTTACGGCATTATAACACCACAGTACTACTATACTTGAGTGCAATAAATTCCCCCACAGGCGAAATTTACAACCGGAAATGGCAGTTAAAATATTTGACAGACAATCAATAAAGTTCGATCATAATTCAGTCACTAAACAACACAATAGCAAAGGAAAGAGCAATGATATCTACCCTCTCTTCATCGTAATTGAACGTAATAACCATACACTTTTAAATAATCATTCCAACCATAATACAGGCAGGCTCAAACTACCATCTAGCCTTCATTAGTATAGAAGCCTAGCTGGCTGGTCCACCACTGATAGGTCCCCAAATCGTAGCTTTAGTTTAATCGTTCAAATATTCTCATTGACTATTGCTTACATATACAAATACTACGATAACATTGACGAACAGAGAACAGATTATTACAGAATTTCCTTCATAAGAAACAGAAGTAGGCTCTGAAGAGTATATTTATATATCGCAACCACTCTAATATATTCTCGATTTCATCAAATATTACGTACGCACATAATTGGTCATTACAAGCCTTCAGTCAGGATTACAACCTAGCTTCTTACAGCACTTATGTTGTGAGCGTTAATTTTATACATGAGTAGCGGGATTTATAGTTTAAAGCCGATTCCGAACGACAGATTTTTTTATTCTCTCTCAGAGTTTTTGTCAGAAATCTGATGAGAGGAAGTTGCCGAAGAAATTTTTATCCTATTTCGACTTGATCGAGACGTCTGACCTTTAGTTTGAATCCAGGTCTTACATTTAATAAGTCAACACACTACCTACTAGACTACGGCGGCTATACCTCCTTACGATTGTTGTATTTGTTGACACTGACTATTCGAATTAGACGCACGGACACATTTAAATTCCATCAACTACGCTAATATATCCCCGCTTTCGCCAAGTTATTTAAAGCAATAATTATTTCGATTCCTTTGATCCCAGGATCCATAACAGGATCCTGTCGTCATTATTTTTTCCCCAGCAACTTTTTCTTCTTTTTTCTGTTCTCATTATAGACTGGATTGCTGGGATGCTGGAATTATTTAGCTTCTAGACTGCCTGTACCAACTTCCAGCACACTCCAGGAAGCTTTAACCATGTAATATCTTTTTACTATAAGCACTCTGTGGTCCTGCAAATTTGTTACCAACTACAGTATCTGTTAAAGCACCAAAGATATATGATTTGGCCAGCTTAACACACAATGGTGGCAACTCGTTTACTTCAATACGCTCTTTTTTGTTTAAAGTAGAAGAAGCCTTTTATCGATCTCAATTCTAATTCAGTATGACGAAATATTAGCAACTTGATTCACTTCCATCACCACAAACATATTCCGCGGGCCACCTTTAATCATTACACTACGCGATTTGTTAAACTGCTTTAACCATGTAATATCTTTTTACTATAAGCACTCTGTGGTCCTGCAAATTTGTTACCAACTACAGTATCTGTTAAAGCACCAAAGATATTATGATTTGGCCACGCTTAACACACAATGGTGTGGCAACTCGTTTACTTCAATACGCTCTTTTTGTTTTAAAGTAGAAGCAAGCCTTTTATCGATCTCAATTCTAATTCAGTATGACGAAATATTAGCAACTTGATTCACTTCCATCACCACAAACATATTCCGCGGGCCACCTTTAATCATTACACTACGCGATTTCGTTAACTCCCTTGCTACTCTTTTAATAGGCGCTCTTTCTTATTGAGGTGGATCTCCTCTGCCAGTTTATAAAGCTTCAATAATTGTTTTCCAACATGTATCAGTGCTTCTCTAGCAGCAGCATTACCTCAAATACCATCAGGTTTCAAAAATTCTCATTCATTTGATGCCAAATTGAGAGCATTTGAACACAACATAGTTTGCAGTTTCGTCTTCATTTGGGCATTGGAGACATTTTGGTGTGATGAAATGCCTGAACTACAATAGCTAATCGATCTACCCCACTCATGCCAAAGAAAGCCATGGAAAAACTCGAATCATGACAGCCACACCATGCTTTATAGGTTTGATTCGATGAATTATAACAAAAGTTCGTGCGAAATCCTTACTCTAAGTGAACACGATAGTGTAGTACAGGGCGCAGTTTTTCGAAACAATAGGACAGTTTTTAATCGCTTAAAACTTTTAATTTATTCTGACCACAGGTCAGACATCTCTAACGAGACGAAATAGCAAAAAATATTTCTTCGGCGACTACCTCTCAGCAGATTTCTGGCAAAAACTGAGCGTAAAATAAAATTGCCATGAAAAGTTTATCAAAAACTCTGTTGTTCGGATTTGACTTTCAACTGTAGGTCCCGCCACTCATGTATAAAATTAGCACACACAACATAAGTGGTGTGTGAAGCTAGGTTGTAATCTTGACTGAAGAGTTGTAATGACCATTTGTGTATGTATGTATGTACGTATTTTAGTTAAAAATCATGGAAATTTCTGATTCGTTTGAAAGACATACCGATGCCATTATTTATGGAATTTTCATCGTTCAAATATCCTTCACGGCAGGGCGCATCAATGTTCAATTTTCAAATATTCAAATTTCATTTTTCTGGCTTATAAACTTAGTAGATTTCAATCGATGGCATAGATTATGTTGGTTGAACTATTCCACAAAACGCTAAAGGCCCAAATCCCATGTTTTTTGTGACCAGTTCACATCCTTTTCACATGAGATGATCATGCCCTCTAATCACTCGTGCAGAATATCCAAAAGAACATGAGCTGTAAGGCCTGTAGTATCATCCTGTTGGAAATACATGTCGTTAATGCCCACATCATCCAATTTCGGTCAAAAGAATTTGACCTAGTAGTGCTAGACATTACCACTGATGCTCTGGTCAACGTCCTTCTCGAAGAAATATGCGCCGATGATGTCGCTAAACCAATATCCACACCAAATAGAACATTTTTCGTGATGTACTGGATGCTATTAGTGGTAGTGGTATGTTAATAGCCCTGACTTATGTTTACGGAAAGAGGAGTGGTTTTTGACAACTTTTTTGTTTAGTACCACCTAAGTCTTATGGTATTCAAGAGATATTTGGCTACCCATCTACCTTAATCAAACCTAATCCGGCCTTATTTCATTCAGAAAATCAATCAGTAGTTCGATTTCCAAATGACGTTTTAAGGATTTCTCTCTCCAATTTGAAGGATTGATTGTCTGCTTAAATTCTTCATGGATTTAAAAGGTTCTCGAAAACAAAACAAAAAAAGACCTGAAAGAGTGAAAAATCTAAAATCAATAAAACAAAAATTTCAAACTGAAAATATTTGCAAGTTGATTTCCCTTTTTTTTTTCTACGATTCCTTTTTTCTATTTTCCAATACTTTTTTTTTTTTTTTTTGTTTTGTTCTCTCCATTTTGTTTTGAGAAGGATTAAATAGCACAAAGTGGAACCACTTTAGCGGAAACATAGTAAATAAATGACACCAACATATATGACTATATAAACTATAAAACAACAACAACAACTGCAACAACTACCGTTAAAAATAACAAACTCTATAGAAACTAAACTTTAACCATCACTTCTAAACCACTTGCTCGGCTAAACAATGTCATGCAATCAGTTTAATGTGAAACTGCAAAAACAAAAAGAAAAGAGCAACAAAATATCAAGTGAAGTGAGGTGCAGTGTAGTGAAGAAGAGTACAGGGAGAGAGAGAGTTACAAAAAGTTTTTAACAAAAAACAAAAACAAAAACAAAAAGGGCTCATAACAATTAAAAAATGAACAAAAAGTAGCATGTGTGGCATGAATAGAGAGAGAGAGCAACTAAAACTGCCGCATATAAATTTTCAACGACTGACGGCTTTTGATTTTGTTGCTGATGTAGAAGCGAATGGAATGGAGATGTGTAGGCATATATACAGTAACGGTATTGCGGGCATTCATATTGGCGTTGACGATGATGATGACGATGATGCCACTATTCCGTGCTTCCGAGTGTGGGGTCATGTAAAAACAAAGTACTTCACATGTTAAAGGTAAAAGTGACTGACAGTGACAACAAAAACTAACATCAAATACCATCTAGAGAGAGAAAGAGAGAGAGACCAACAACTATTACTATTGTTGCTACTAAAACTTTAACGACAATGGCAACAGTAATAACAACAACATTAGTAGCAATAGAACGACATAAAAACTAAAACAACTGAATTCGTGGGGAACACAAAAATAAATGAAAAAAATCCTGATCGTTATGATGAAAAACCCGAAAACCCGCTTAGAAAAGTATTTCACAATTAACCCTACATTTTGGGCTTTGGAACAAAATCAAAATCCTACTTACCTCTTATGACGTCACTAGTCCTATCATCTACTATTCGAGAGAGAAGCTTTTATATCTCACTTGCTCAAAAATGTATTTGGTTTCTGTTGATTGCAGTTAACGGTGAAGAGATCTCTCATAACCAGCATGGCTTCCATAAGA
>QOCX01000643.1:22386-68117 GCA_005959815.1 Sarcophaga bullata | reverse complement strand
AAATTCCTGAACTAGATAGGTTATTTCATATTATTTTCGATTGCAAACAGTTCCAGTGTTAGAAATTCATGCCGTAAAATAGTCAAATTTTTTTAAACAGATTTTCAAGCAGACTTATTGTTCTTTGGTTTGTTTAACAATCGTTCATCTAATCCGTGGAATCGGCGTAGTCTATTGGTAGAATGTTGGCTTATTCGACGAACCCCTATGGTTTAACCCCAGGCTCAGACATTTCGAGTAAAACGGAATATGAAAAATGTTTTCTTCCTTGCCTTCCTCTCAGCAGATTTCAGTCAAAAACTTTAAAACCAAATAAGGTAGGTACTGTGCCGGTCTAATAGACGAGAGCCCGTAATTCAACCCCTGGCTCAGACATCTCTGATTTCTGGCCAAAACTCTGGAAGTAAATAAAATAGCCATGAAGAAGTTTCTCAAAAATCTGTCGTTCGGAATCGACTTTAAACTGTAGGTCCCGCCATTTATGTATAAAATTAACACACAACATACCTAAGTGGTGTAAGAAACCAGGTCGTAATCCTGATTGAAGGATGTAATTACTAATCATGTATGTATCTGGCATGTATATTCCCGCGAGACAGTCAGCTTTTGGCGGATATCCGCAATCAGACTTGTTGTTCTTGAGCGATTGCTTCGTTTAACTATTATTTATGCAATCCGTAGTCTAGCCTTAATATAGTACTCTACCTATTATACTAAGCTTATTTGACAAGAACCTATGGTTCAACTCCTGGCTCAGACTTCTCGAACAAGAGGGAATATGAAAAAAATATTTCTTCTACGATTACCTTCCTTCCAGCGGATGTCTGGCAAAAACGCAGAGCGCAAATAAAATTATCATGAAAAGTTTCTCAGAAATCTGTCGTTCGGAAACGAATTTAAACCTTTGGTCACGGAGGAAATTAACACGCCCAACATGGCTGGTATGACTAGGTTGTAAACCTGACTAAAGGGTTGTATTAACCAATTAAGCAGTAGCAGTAGTAGTTTTGAAGTCGTCGTAGTCTAGTAGGTAGTGTGTTGGCTTATTAGACGAAAGGCCACGGTTCAAATCCACGGTCCGATATCAAAACGAAAATATGAAAACATAATTCTTCGGCGGCTTCCTCCCAGCAGATTTCTGGCAAAGACTTTGAGAGAAAATAAAAAAAATTGCCATGAAAAGTTTCTCAAAAATTTTGTTATTCAAAGTCGTCTTAAAACTGACCCAACATGGCTGGCATGACTAGGTTGTAAACCTGACTGAAGGATGTAATTACTAATTATGTAAGTATGTATGTATGTATGTAAATCATGCCGTAAAATATTCAGATTTTTATGGAGATATCCGCAAGTAGACTTGTTGCTCTTGTGCGATTGCCTCATTTAACTATCGTTTATGGAATCCGTAGTTTCGCAGACGTCTAGCGGGTAGTAGTTTAGTGGTCTTGGCTTAGACATCTCGAACAAAACGATATAAGCTAGGAAGCCATCGACAAAAAAAAACTCTGAGAGAGAGAAAATTTTCACAAAAATTTTGTTATTCAGAGTCGTCTTAAAACTGACTCAACATGGCTGATATGACTAGGTTGTAAACCTGACTAAAGGCTTGTATTGAGCCATTAAGTAGTGGCAGTAGCAGTTTATTCTTTTAAAATAATTCTCCAAAAAAGTATTTAAAAGGCTTTTTTCTAAAATTCACAAACCTACCACGTATTAAGTGGCTTCATTAAAATTGTCATCGTATACACAATTAAGGTTCATGTTTTGGGCTGACATTAAAAAAGCGGGCTTACAATTAAAAGGCTAATTGTTACTACCAAAAAAATGAAGAAGAAGAAAAAATTTATAATACAAATACAAGTACAAATACAATTGACTTGGCTTTTAAACCCATAGTCGTCAAGTCTAAGTTTGTAATTACATATAATTAAGGAACATAGTCGGAAGGGCACTGTATTACACAAAAAAAGGGTCATTATTTACCCAGTAGAACAACAACAATGAAAGCAATCTGAAAAACAAAAAGGAATGAAGAAAGAGACTTAAAAAATCAATATTATTTTTAAAACAATAATCAAATGTCAACATATTGGCAGAAAGGAATGGCAAGAGAGCCAGAGTCAGAGTCAGTCAGATCCAAAGCAAAAGCCAAAGGTTTACAAATGATGACGACAGTTTTAACCCTTATTAACAACAAGGGGTTGTAATGAAATGAAAACGAATTGGACAGACAGACAGAATGAAAACAAAAAAACCTCGTTTCTTTATTATTTAACAAGACTTTAAATATTTATTTTTTATTTTTATTCCTCTCTCTCGCTCACTCTCATTCGCTCTCTCTCAATGTTGCTGATGATGATGATGATGATGATGATTTTAAAAAACTTTTCACACATTCAAGCAAGCGACACGTACTTTTTTTTTTTTTTGTTGCAATTTTTAACACTCAATGCTAATGAATACACGCTGTGTCAATATAAAATGTTGACAAAACACAAATCAAAACGACGACAATGGCTGACTATGCACGACTATATACATAGCAGGCGCAAAAAAGGACTTTAAGGACTAAATAAGCACAGCAAGTTGCAAATGCTAAATAGAAAGAACAAAAAAACAAAACAAAAAAAAAACAAAAAAAAAACAGCGAAATAAATGCGAAAAACAAAATTATTGAAGTGAATACAAACGATATAAAGTAACTAACATACGATTCAATTTAAAGTTCTTTTTAACAATTACAATCACAATGTTCAAATTCAATACCGGCAAAGGACCACAGCGTGTAACCGTTTCATAAAATATTTTTTATTTTCAAATTAAAGGCGAGTGTACTCTCTCTCTCTCTCTCAGCCAGCCAGTAGCTGCAACAACTATTGCTTAAAGGATTTTTTAAATTTTAATTGAATCTTGAACTGTAGTCGTTAGAGTAGGCAGACATTGATTTGACTTAACCCCTACAGGAATGCGTTCTAAAATCATAAAATAATTCTTAATTTCTTGACATTTAGCAGCTGTAATCTACTTTGATCTTTAAAAAGGATTTCGAGGGTCTTTGGCTTTCATTTTCAATAAGACTCAAAAGGTCTTATTCGTTTGCAAGGCCTAAAGAAGCCATTTTGTGTGCCATAAAACATCGTTTAAATATCCGCCACAGCTTCTCTGTATAAAGCACATCTGAAACGTTTATTTTTGTATGACTCTGAAGCATAAATGGCAAGGACATTAAGGACCGCTGTGGTTTGTAGCCACCGTAGTCTAGTAGCTAGTGAGCTAGCTTAGTAAATATGAGGTCACGGTTCAAACCTCAGGCCAGACATCTTCAACAAAACGAAATATGAAAAAACTATTTCTTCTTGGGGCTTCCTCTCAGCTGATTTCTGGCAAAACTCTGAAATAAAATTATCACACATAACATACATAAGTGGTGTGAGATGCTAGGTCATAGGACAGATGGGTTATAATGACCAATTATGTATGTACATACAGTGACCGTCAAAAGAAAATGTACACTAAAAAATATACATTAATAAATACCGTTATTTTTATCTTAAAATTGTTTCGAATGCCAGTTTTTTTAAATTTAAACAAAAAAAATTACAAAAAAATTTCAAAATATTGTCAAATTTTTTCGGGCACTCTCCTTAAGTGGTAAAAGTTAAGTTTGGTGATTGTTGGAATTCTGTCCCTAGTGTACAGGTTCTTTTAACACTCACTGTATGTGGTTTGCGGCTTATTCGCATATACCTGCGACTTGAGAAAACCCCCACAAGCAAATGTCTATTAAACGATCTCGCTGACCAGTTCACAATGATTATGTCCTCAAACCGTTCATTCATAATATCCAATATATCCTCAGCTGTGTGGTACCTAGAGCCGTCCTATTGAATTCTCATGTCGTTCATGTCAAGATCATTTAATCTAGAACAAAAGAATTTGATAATCATCAACATATAGTGCTCGCCGTGGACAGCAATGGCCTGATCAATGTTATTCTCAAAGAATATTGGACCAATGACGTCGCCAACTCAAAATCTACAATAAACAGGGACTTTTTCTTAGATCTCATGTGATTTGGGATCGTGCAAAACTTGACAATTTTATTGACCTTTCAGTTACTCTGGAAGGTTTGTTAATAACTCTAAGAGTTCTTCAGGACGTTCCCAAGCAGCGGTCATAGTTAAAAGTCATTTTGATCCAGAAACGGACCTTTCCATTAAAGACTATTTTTCCATGAAAGTTAGGGTTCACAGTCCATTTAGCGAACACACACATCGCTATCTATGGAGATTTGGAAAAAATATCGGGTATTTTTGTGCTCGGCTCTGCTAAAAGATCTAAACTGTTTCACAGAAAACGATCTATAAAGTTGCCGCTCATGCAGTTCAAACAGATGTCAACTTCTGGAAGTCTGTTTACAAAATGACTGCCTGTTTACGTACAAGCTGTTTACTTACAGGCTGTCATTTTAAGTCACAGTTCACATAGTGAGAGCTTTCGTTGATAAAGTCAGATTTAAATGGTTGTAGTGGAGAAAATAATGATAAGGCATGCAAGGTAACTTGTTTTAAGAAATTCTCTTCGATTTTCTAATTCGTAATTGCGAAAACACAGTGAACGGTCTGTTTATCTGTTGTGTTCTTTTGAATTTTCATTAAAAAACTGAGTTTGGGCGGAGATCAAAAATTTTTTAACTTTCTTTTGTGTCCATTAAAGCGAATTGAAGAATTGAGGCAGTTGAAGAAAGATAACTTTCATAATATGAAGTGAGATTAAGTTTGTCAAATAATTGTTGATGAAGTCGAATAAAAATTGTATTCAAGATTTGGGTGACTAAGATCTTAAGCATGGTGTAGCTTAAACAACAATAATTTGCGTGTGTAAACGAACCCACAACCTTCACTCTGATAGACTATCATAGTAAACACTGGACTATCGGGGCACTAAAGTACCTCAAGTATGTCCAATAACTCATCCATACAGACGGAGAGATACTTTTGTTGGAGATAATCTATGCCGTCCTCTCCTAGTGTTTCTGGGACGTATATAGAGCCTATCGATATGATGGTAACGTGAATTTTCTTTCATGGATTATAGAGAGATAGCCTCATTGGGTCTGTAATTGGTCTTCCGGCTTCTAGAAGAGATGTCAGTGGCAATTTGCCTAACCATCCTCGTGCTACGGGTAAACGCTACCCGCAACATTAGGGGTAATGTTACAGACAAGTGAACCTCATGCTTTTCTATCAAAACTTATCGCTACCATTCCCGTAAGTATTTTAACATCTCACATACACTGAGATAAACTTAAAATACCGTTTCTTTCTTTGCTGCCAAAGCTTTTTTGTAACATGCAACCAAAACTAAAAAAAAAACGAAGTAAAAAACTTTTAAAAATAAAAAGAAAGAAAAAGGAAACCAAAACAGCCGCGTCATTGTGGGCTTGTGACCCCGGCCGCAATATTGGGCTACCAAAAGCAACCCTGGAATAATACAATATAGCAACAACAACAACAAAAACGAACAAAACAAAAGGATACTTGATAACACTCTCTCTTCAATACGAATTCGATACAAACAACCAACAGCTTGTGCCTCATGCGAAACGAGTGTACGTATGAGAGAGAGAGAGTATGTGGCAACAACTAAAGAGAAGAAGAAGAAGAAGAAGAAGAACAAAAATTTTATAAATTAATTCAAATAAAATTATGTTACGCATGTTGATGGTTGATTGAATAAAACTGACACCATCGTACCCCGGTGTGACATACAAAAACTCATTGACTCTTTCGTTTTATTTTTAATTTCAATTTTTTTCGTTCTTTTTTTTTTTTTTGGCACGGCTGGTGTTTCTTTCCTCTTTTTCTTTTTTTTTTTTTGCAACACTAAAGCCTTGTCTTATTATGTTGTTGTATGAAAACATTTTACGCTTCAATGGCAGCCCTTCTACAAGAAATTAAACAAAAAAAAAAAAAAAAATTGTGCAACATAATGATGATGATGATGGTCATGATGATGATGATGATGATGATAATGATGTGTTAACAATACAATTAGAAAAGGTCCTGGTTTTATAATTTAACCTTTGACAGGGTAAAGGTAGAAATATGAAGGATTTTTTAATTCCCTTCTAATAGTTACAAATCCCTGGGATCATCCATCCATCCATTGGCAACATACGCAATGCCTTGTAATTATTGTGTCATACTTAAAAGACCAAAGCAAAGGCAAAAGTTTAATGGAAAAAACAGTTTCTTATTGAGATGCAGGATAAACGCTAAGAATCCTTTTTTTAATCTATGTTTACACCAAACATTTTAATTGTATCAGCAGCTATAAATCCTTATTTTCGATTTGTTTTTTATTTTGTTTTTGCTTTCTTTATTTATTTCTTTAAAAAAAAACAAACAAACAAACAAACAAACAAACATGTCAGCTTTAAAACAATATCCTTCCTTTTTAATTTATTTCAAGTTATCAAAACATCTTTAACGAATCCTTTTTTTTTCTTCTTTTTTTCCTTTCTCTATTCTTTAGCTCACACGAGCTATAATTCAGCAACAGCTGTTACAAAATTTTCTTTCCACCAGAAATTCTTTAAATCAACACCTTGGACATGCAACTGCTGCTGAAAAGAGTTTCAAAAGATTCCGTTTCTACTTCATAAACCTTCCCCACGTGTTAAACGAAAATATCCTTGTAAGTGTTTACAACTCTTTGGAAAACTAAAAGTGTTGGAAAATTGCCCTGCTAAGTGGCCACTTTTGTGTAAGAAATAGGAAATGTTTGGAAAAGAATTGAAAACTTTTGCAATTGAAATAAAAGAATACTCAGGATACTTTTAAAGGATAATAAAGTTTTCTTTGAGAATATTGTACGCCATACTTTGGAAAGAGGCCTAAGAGAAATGGAGAAAGTAAATAGAAAAAGGCGCCATCTTATTGCCAACTTTGAAGTAAAGCTTAGATGAGGTTACTTAAATAGACATTACAATCCTTTAGCTGGGATTAGAACCTAGTTTCTCACATCACCCATGTTTTGCGTAAATTTTATCCAAGAGACAAATTTTTTAAGACAAATTTCATGGCAAAGTTATTTTACTTTCCGAAAGCCTTTCAAGGACTTTCTGAGAATTATTTTAAAGGATAAAAGTACTACTTAATTGAGCATTACAATCCTTTATCTGGGATTAAAACCTAGTTTCTCACATCACCCATGTTTTGAATTAATTTTATGCATGAGTGGCGGGCACTACTGTTTCAAATCGTCTCCAAACAACAGATTTTTTAAGAAACTTTTCATGGCAAAGTTTTTTTACTTTCCGAAAGCCTTTCAAGGACTTTCTGAGAATTATTTTAAAGCATGAAAGTACTACTTAATTGGGCATTACAATCCTTTATTTGGGATTAAAACCTAGTTTCTCACATCACCCATGTTTTGAGTTAATTTTATGCATGATTGGCAGGAACTACTGTTCAAAATCGAATCCAAATGACTCCAAATGACTCCTTTCAAGTACTTTCTGAGAATTATTTTAAAAGATGAAAGTACTACTCAATTGGTAATTACAATCTTTTAGTCAGGATTACAACCTAGCTTTTCACAGCACCCATGTTGATGGATCTACAGTTTAAAGACAATTTCGGCCGACAAAATTATTGAGAAACTTGTCGTGGCAATTTTTTTTTTTATGCTTCGAGGTTTTGCCAGAAGACAAGTGGAAGAAAGGAATTTGACAAAAGACCTGACCCAGGGGTCTAAATCATTAGCTTTCGTCTAATAGGCCAGCACAGTACTTATTTAGTTTTAGAGTTTTTGCCAGAAGACTGCTGTGTGGAAACGGCCGAAGAAATATTTTTTCGTATCTCGTTTCTTTCGAGCTGTCTGAGTTGGAGTTTGACTTACGGGTTCGAGTCTAATAAGTTGACACAGTGCCTACAAAGCAAGGAGTATTATCGCGATGGTATAAGACACTTTAAAGTATGGTCATATATTCAGAAAGTTTTTTTGGTGAATGCTCGCCTTAAACAAGTTACGTTATATTATTACGTTACGTTACGGTATAGGACCCGCATGATTGCCTGAGCTGAGTACAGCAATTCCTAGTAGATGGAATCTTTTTGGTGTCACTAAATACCATTATGCCATGGATATTCTTTGCATATGATTTCTTGTTAATCGAGTTGTCGAACTGGATCCATTGCCCATCACTTGTAATGCTTGGATACAAAATTGAATTCAGCTTCTGGAGAACTTTTTTCAAAATTTGTTATCAAAGTCACTTCCAAAGCTGTTTCAAGCTCATCATGAGCTTGAGAACAATCTTCATGGAATAAATTGAGGGTTTATACATACAGCTGCTTAGCTGCATAAACTATATTTCAAAATCAAGAAACTTAAGTTTAAATCCTTTCATCATGCAATTAATTCGCCAGGACTCGACCCCACAACCATGACCACAAATTGTGTTTCATTTCAAACCCAAAAAGTTGTTTCCATTTGTTCCATACCGGAAATCTTTAATGGATGGCCAGAAAAAACTGTTTTATTTTCATACAATTAAAGGTAAGGCATTTAGCAACTCAATACTAGTTGCTCGACAATTTAAAGCAAACAAACATAATAAAAATTATTGGAATTAAAGCAGATGCAAAATCTATTAAAAACAATGAAATCAACAGGACACTTTCAACAATTGATAACAGAAGTTTATCATAATTTTTACAACAAGATAACACAGCACAGCACAGTACAGTTCGGGGATTAGAGGGAGGCAACAAAGTATACGAAATTATTGGATAGAGTGTTGCAAATGAACAGAGAAAACATAAAATGTCCTGCTAAGTGTGGCAATTAGAGAAACATTTGTCAGCGTTTATTGTTCCAATGTCAAATGGATAAAATGTTGCAATAAAATGGGCACGAGGTGACCGAGAAGCTGTTATTACATACATACATGTACTCATATGTATGTATGTATGTATGTATGTATGTATGTATGTAAGAAAGTCTATATTAAACAATAGCCAGTAAATTTTGTTCTTCTTTTTTGTGAACCAAAAAAAAAAAAGAACGTGATAAGATAATACTTAGTGGCAGACGTGATGAAATGTAATTGAAAATATGTACTGTGTGTGTGTAGGAACCATACATACTAATTTACTGTATCTGTTTAAAGGACATGTATAAAGATAATTATGGTTCCAGCGGTTGTCCTTTGTATAACATGAATGAAGAACAAAGGAATCCTTCTTCTTGCATTTTTTTTTTGCAATTATGCCTTGCATGATTCCATGTTTAATTCCTCATTTTTTTTTATTGTAGTTTGTTTGTAATTTCTATCAAACAATTGCTGGTTTTAAATTGATTGTAAAATAAACATTTTGTTTTTGTACAACAATTGATAGCCAAGTGTCAAAGTGACATAGGCTATAGGCTCGTGATCAACAGGATGCCACATTTAATTTATAACAGCTGACATATGATGCTTCACAGATAACATTCTCTCTGTTCGTTTTAAACAAATTTATTAAGATGTTCGATTATTATGTCAAATCAGAAATTGTTCAATGTCTGCCGGCATTACTGATGATAATTCTCAAATCAAATGCTATTTTAAGAATGTTTTCTATTGGCATCCATTCATATCCCTTATCATGCNGGATGTGTTGCGGCAGGCCGAAATCCGTTAATCGGGTTATTATGGCCAATTAAGTAAGTAAGTAACTAATCCATTCATATTTTTTCTATACGTTTTCAATGGGGGATACAATTTTTATTTCTGAAACTCATTAAAGCCTTAAGATCACTCCCAACCCAGTCCTCTTTCCGATTAAGCCAAGAAATAAAGCAAAGAATGGTTCAGAATCCAAACAGTTCTTTTTATGAAGCACTACTAAGCTCCCCATGGCAACGGCCTTGTAATCTGACATCAGACAAAGAACCAGGTTTCTAGTTTTTCTTCAAAACAAAGTTCGCCAACTGCAATGAAAATCTCGTATCTTATTGTGAAATTAAATTGATCAGTTCAGCGGAAGCCGACAGTAGAAGTAACCTTATTGACGATAAGCTACAGAGCATATGTTCATACGTTAAAAAGTCGCCGTAGTCTAGTAGGTAGTGTGTTGGCTTATTAAACGAAAGGCCAGAGATCGAATCCCCGGTCAGACATCAAATACGAAAATCTGAAGAAAATATTTCTTTGGCGGCTTCCTCTCTCAGCAGATTTCTGGCAAAAATGAAATTGCCATGAAAAGTTTCTCAAAAATCTATCGTTCGGAGTCGACTTTAAACTGTAGGTCCCGCCACTCATGTATAAAATTAACCCACACACATAAGTTGTGTGAGAAGCTAGACCGTAATCCTGACTGAAGGGTTGTAATGGTCAATTATGTATGTATGTATGTATGCATACGTTCTAACAGGTTTCTTTGTTTCCATTCCATAAATCAACGGCGAAAGTAGTTCCCTAAGAAGAATCGCCTACGCTCCTTGAAAGATACGCGATTATTTCTTTATTAGTGGAACACTTTAGCAATTCCAATCGATTGACGCTTCGAAACATGGTTTTCTGTTCTATAAATCCTACAATTATTCATCAGAATTGACAAATTGAAGCCGCCATAGTCTAGAAGGTAGTGTGTTGGCTTATTAGATGTGTGGCCACAAATCAAACCTTAAGTTAGACGCCTATCAAGCTTATGTAGATTAGTTGGTGATTAAATGTGGTATTTCACATGATTTGAAGATAAAACAGAACCCTCATTCATTACGTCAATACATAACATAACATAATTGGTCATTACAACCCCTTTAGTTTGAATTACAACCAAGCTTCTCACACCTCTGGTTCCAAACAACAGATGTTTGAGAAACTTTTCATAGCAATTTTATTTATTCTCAGTGTTTTCAACAGAAATCTGTTGAGAGCCAGGCGCAGAAGAAATATTTCTTTATATTTTGTTTTGATGGAGATGTTTGAACTGGGGTTTGAACCGTGGTCCCTCGACTAAGTCTACATACTACCTATTAGACTACGCCGACTACATGGACAAGCGTATTATGGTTGAGGTAGAAAAATTTAAAGGTTTTTCTGGTATTTCATAATGGTAATACAATCTGTCACAGTTCACTTGATTGTTTTGAAAAATCGCGGGCAACTCTGGCATTCTAGATATTAGTAAACAAAGGAATTTATTTATTTTTCAAAAGCCAAGTCTTTTAAACTGATCGCCAATTATTTTTTCTGTTGTCTATTGGCAGTAATGAAGTAAAACATCCTCTAAAAAATTTCTTGTGGTTATCCTTGCTAAAAGCCTTAACCTACTTAAAGAAAATTTAATGCGCAAGTTGTGAAAACATTAAAAATCATAATAAATCTCTTCACATCATTTAGTAATGTTGACTCCTTCCACGAAAAGTGTGAAAAAGATTTTTTATTATTTTTTTTTTGCATGACAAAAGAAAAATAAAATAAAATACGTCCACCGGCGCCAGTAGCCACTTAAACATGACCAAAAAAAAAAAAAGCAAAAATTGTCTCAAATGGACACAAAAACTTTTGTTCCTAATGATTTATAACGAGTAACTAAATATGAGGTCACTGGTTATTATGGAATACACAGCGGATAGCAGTTGTTTCTTTAAGTATACGGGGATGGCAACACAATAATAAAGAAATTTCAAAAGAAAAAACTTCGATAAGTCGGCTAAACTCTTATGAGATGATTAAATAAGTTGTCACATTACAAGCAAATCCTTTTTAAAAAATAAAAACAAAAACAAACTACTTTGCCAAGGTTGCCAACACATTTCAAGTGTTAAGCCTGCTATATGTAGTTCCATTACTTGGCAATTTAAACAATACTTTACAGGATTTACATAAAAAGAGTGGCAGAAAAAAATTAGAATACAATCCCAGTACTTATGTACGTACAGGACTCGCATCATTATTAAGAGTGGCATTGAATGTTTAATTTCTAATTAACAGCTCTTAATGCTCCTTTGAATATATGGCTTAACAAGTAACTTGAAGAGGCTGTTTTGTAAATGAGCTGTGATCAGTTACTAGGAACTGTTAAATGCGTATCCTTTTTACTCATTTTTCATAAGAGAGAGAGAGACACTCAGTTTGCATCATGTTTTGACACTGGGCGTAGACACCTACGCCATACTGGCAAACCTCTAAAACACAACTGCTGTTGCTACTTCATGAACTCAAAAAAAAAAGAAAAAGAGAATACAACAACAATATTTTCCACCTTATAATTATCACATGTAATTGGATCTCGAGTTTACAGTTCAATTTCAAATTTCTCTCATCCTACTACTGTTTGTGTTTTTTCTCTCCTGGTTTCTTATTTTCCAATAATTTTGTCTGTAATTCTGGTGTCAAGATCTTTATCGTTGAGCCAAGTGTTGCTGCTCAAAATAAGGGATCAGTTTGCCTTTAATTCGTTTTGTATTGTGTCTTGTGTTTCCTAATTTAAATTTTGTTTACCCATAACACGGTTTCTAGTTTATCGGGCCACAATGCCTTTGTAATTCATGAATAATTCACAGAATTTTTTTCTTTCATTCTTCAATTTCAATTGTCATGCCCCCATTAATTATGGAATAATTTTGATTTTATTTTGTAAAATGATTTAAAAATAAGAAAATTGGGTTAATTTAGTTTGAACAAACCAGGTAAATCCAGGAAACATCTGTTGCTATTGGAAAAAATATAGGCGATTAAGACTACCAGTAGGAGTCTTCTCCAAAGAAAAAAAATTTAATTTTTTTAATCAAATTTTTCTCTCCAATGTGATATCTGCAATGATTTTTCATACAACACGGTAACTTTTCTTCTACACATCTACAGTGAGCGTCAAAAGAAACTGTACATTAAAAAAATATATACTTTAAGAAATTACCGTTATTTTTATTTTAAAATTGTTTCATTGCCATGTTTGAAATTGAAAAAATTTTGAATTGAAAAAAAAGATTCGAAATATTTTCAAATTTTTTTTCGGGCACTCTCCTTAAGTGGTTAAAGTTAAGTTTGGTGTTTGTTAGAGTTTTATTCTTAGTGTACAGTTTCTTTTGATGCTCACTGTATATGTCAATACACTTCTGAAAGTAATCATTCATGTCAAAACCAGGTGAAGTTCAGCAATACAAGGCTAATTACTTAATCTTTGTAAACTTTATTCTAACCTCAGTCTCCTTGGTTTTGAAAACCGAAACAGGGGATCAGCCTATTCACTTTCGGCATTGTTCTACCAAGAATCCCTGGTACCAGCGACCCAAGAATACTTGTTTATACGGTCCTATGCCAAAAGTAGGTCACAGCGATACCCTTTAGACTCAAACTGTAGCAGCTGTTTTTTTAATTTTTTCATCTTCAACTTAGCAAGTACAAGCAAGACTAGGTACATAGGTGGAGATGGTTGCTTTGATTACCAAAGCTAACTTCGACACGCAAAGCGGCCGTTATCATGCCGCTGGTAAACGCAGTCCCTGCATTGACCGAGTTCCACCAAACTATAGAAGATGTTGGCTGCACAATTGCTGCACATTAGAAGCCTGAGTACCCTACCCTGGAAAACACCTGAAACTTTAATAAACGAAGTTATATCCTTGACATCAATGGATAATAACTCGGTCAAGCTGACAAGATGTGGAGAGCCAAATAACCCATATCTACAGCTCGCAAGAGATGAGCATTGACAAAGAAAGTGAATAACAGTGTCCTCTTCCATTGCAGTAGTCGTTATATGAGACTGCATTCTTTCCGCGTTTCTTCCCGTAACACAATGACCTGTAAGCATGGCCACTGTGATCGAGAACAACTTACAATCAAGTTCTAGTACCTGGTTGGTGGTGCCTCAATCAATCGAGGACCAAGTGAGTCTAGCGGTGGAATAGAATTCGACATTGACCCAGAAGAAGTTGGCATCCCGAAAGAATTTCCCGCCAATGGACAACTTAACCGAGGTAAGTGGCATACTCAAGCAGTTCTTAGTACCATGCGAAGCTGTTTAAATTATGTCACCCGTTACTTATAGTCGAATGATAATGAAGGCCCTGACACCTCCAGAGTAGAATCTAAGTCGTATGTGAATAGTTTTTTAGTAGGTTAGATTAGGTTAGATCTTGTTATTAGAACAAGAACGATACATACATACATAAATGCTTACATAATTGATCATTACAACCTTCAGTCAGGATTGCGACCTAGTCTCTCATACCACTCCTGTTGTGTGTGTTAATTTTATATGTGAGTGTAGGTCCCCTACAGTTTAAAGTCGACTCCGAACGACCGATTTTTGAAAAACTTTTCCTGGCAAATTTTTTTTATTTGCAGAGTTCTTTTGCCAGAAGGCTGATGAGAGGAAGACGCCGAAGAAATATTTTCTTCAGATTTTCGTTTTAATGTCTGACTTGGGGAATAAGCCGTGCCCTCGCGGAATGAGCCAACACACTACCTACTAAGCTACAGCGATTCATTGTAAATACGTTCTGGAAAAGGAGACAGGGGAGAATATAATGCAGGAGATAGGTAATGATGAAAAGGATGTAGGAACTCAAAACCAGGTGAAGTTTCAGCAATACAAGGCTTAATTACTTAATCTTTGTAAACTTTATTCTAACCTCAGTCTCCTTGGTTTTGAAAACCGAAACAGGGATCAGCCTATTCACTTTCGGCATTGTTCTACCAAGAATCCCTGGTACCAGCGACCCAAGAATACTTGTTTATACGGTCCTTATGCCAAAAGTAGGTCACAGCGATACCCTTTAGACTCAAACTGTAGCAGCTGTTTTTTTAATTTTTTCATCTTCAACTTAGCAAGTACAAGCAGACTAGGTACATAGGTGGGAGTGGTTGCTTTGATTACCAAAGCTAACTTCGACACGCAAAACGGGCCGTTATCATGCCGCTGGTAAACGCAGTCCCTGCATTGACCGAGATTCCACCAAACTATAGAAGATGTTGGTCTGCACAATTGCTGCACATTAGAAGCCTGAGTACCCTACCCTGGAAAACCAACCTGAAACTTTAATAAACGAAGTTATATCCTTGACATCAATGGATAATAACTCGGTCAAGCTGACAAGGATTGGAGAGCCAAATAACCCATATCTACAGCTCGCAAGAGATGAGCATTGACAAAGAAAGTGAATAACAGTGTCCTCTTCCATTGCAGTAGTCGTTATATGAGAGCTGCATTCTTTCCGCGTTTCTTCCCGTAACACAATGACCTGTAAGCATGGCCACTGTGATCGAGAACAACTTACAATCAAGTTCTAGTACCTGGTTGGTGTGTCCTCAATCAATCGAGGACCAAGTGAGTCTAGCGGTGGAATAGAATTCGACATTGACCCAAGAAAGTTGGCATCCCGAAAGAATTTCCGCCCAAAGGACAACTTAACCGAGGTAAGTGGCATACTCAAGCAGTTCTTAGTACCATGCGAAGCTTGTTTAAATTATGTCACCCGTTACTTTATAGTCGAATGATAATAAGGCCCTGACACCTCCAGAGTAGAATCTAAGTCGTATGTGAATAGTTTTTTAGTAGGTTAGATTAGGTTAGATCTTGTTTTAGAACAAGAACGATACATACATACATACATGCTTACATAATTGATCATTACAACCCTTCAGTCAGGATTGCGACCTAGTCTCTCATACCACTCCTGTTGTGTGTGTTAATTTTATATGTGAGTGTAGGTCCCCTACAGTTTAAAGTCGACTTCGAACGACCGATTTTTGAAAAACTTTTCCTGGCAAATTTTTTTTATTTGCAGAGTTCTTTTGCCAGAAGGCTGATGAGGAGAAGACGCCGAAGAAATATTTTCTTCAGATTTTCGTTTTAATGTCTGACTTGGGGAATAAGCCGTGGCCTCACGCGGAATGAGCCAACACACTACCTACTAAGCTACAGCGATTCATTGTAAATACGTTCTGGAAAAGGGAACAGGAAGAATATAATGCAGGAGATAGGTAATGATGAAAAGGATGTAGGAATTGGAGGAAAGAAGATGAAGCATAAACACACAAGAGAACGCAACTACCGGGTTGATGCCTTGAGTTTGATCATTTGATCGTAATTAAGTCTCTAGAGGGGAATGAAATTTTTGATTTGTTTAAAAAGAATTAAATTTTTCTGAAATACAAAGCAATACTGTGCCTATAACCAATCCATTCTTGATTTTTGCTTCTCATTCTTTAATGTTTCCTGTTTTGTTTTCTTTTGTTTTTTTTTAGTTTTTTCCATCAATTGAAATGCAAATTTTGGCCACATTGTGGCTCACCAGGTTCATAGATTTGAACATACACATACGAGGAAAATACGAGGGCAGTTCTATTATATAAAAATGCTTTCATAAAAATGATCGTTAATGAGCGTGCATAATTTTTATGAATTCAGCTGAATTTGAACAACAACAACAACAACAACAGTAACAACGTAACGTAACAAATTTCATTAAAAAAAACGTCACAGCGGTTGTTAATCACAGAAATAAACGATTTTAAAATAAGGCGGGTACCTTGCCTCTTATGCAATCTCTTTCTGCCTCCCTGTAGATGTCATTTGCACAGTATGATCATCGTATGCTTGGTATGGCCAGTTGCCTATTGTTGCAAACATGAACGCGCTTAGGGAGAGAATGAGGTGCGATGAGAGAGGAGAAACAAAAAGTAACAACTTTATTAAGTCTGGAAACAGAAAAAAATAAAAAAAAACAGAATCTGTTTAGGGTGCTGACATTGCAACACAATGGGTGATTTATGTGTGGCATAAAGCATTAGTTTTCATACAAAAGCCTAGTGCCAGAGTACAACTGAAGGCTTTTATAAACGAAATTCAAATAGTTTTTGAAATAATATTTCAATTTCAATGCTTTTTTTTTTCTTGTAAATTATAAAACTAATCCGTTGCTCTATCATCACAGACACGTTTTTTAACTTCTATTTAATGGCCACGGCATTGGTCAGTCTGAATGAATGAAGAAAATCAGCCTTATTAGAGTCTTTAAACACCCATTAAGGCTGAACTCTTTATTATATTGTTAAAGTACAGGGTTCTACTACCCTTATTATTGGTCATCTCGTTTATTTCATCTCTCATAGTTCCGTTCACTTGGTTTTTTTTTTCTAAGCACCCATGTTATCCCACTGACCATGACCAATGTGGCCTTTTTGTTTACTTTGAAACCAAATGTTTTCCACATCCTTTTCAATGAAAGAAGGTCCTTAATTGTGTGTAATTTCCTTTTGTTTCTTGCCACATTTATTTTCCTTTTATTAGTTGCGCGTGTTGCATAATAAATTCTTTAAGATTGAAACGATTACTTGCAGTTGCAAATTCATTGTCCTTGTCAGGACAAATTTTGTCTTTATTTAGCAGGTGTTTTCCAATTGTTTCAATGTCTTTTCTTTCTTATTCTTTTATGAAAAGATATTCCAAATTCTTGGATTTCATCATCAGATTGTTGATTGAGAAGTTCCTTAGCGGAAAAAACAAATTTCCAGAAGGAATAGCTCTTATATCACTCATAATTTGAAGGCTCCATAGTTAGTATGTACATTAGTAAGGTCAGCTTGTCTTAAGTTGGATTAGATGACGGATCTCCTTGAAGGAAGAAGCTCTACTTAGGCCAGCCTTAAAGGCCCAATGTGATACCATAATCAATTCTAACTGAAGCTTAACCATTCCCTGGAGAAAACTACACCAAGTCTAAAATAAATTTTGCTATTGCAGCAGTAGTGAGAAGTTAAACACCCTCTGGCTTTATGACAAGAGCAGGGTACTGTCACATGAGGTGTAAGACTTTCTCATTCCCCTCCTCAAACTCTCAGCTCTTGCAGAAATCTTTAGTCGGAATGCCGAGTCATTAGTCGGAAGGCGTGTCTACCAAAAGAACAATGACCTAAGAATTCCTGTTTGGATGGCCATGCGATTTGAGGTCAGAGGTGAGTCAGTCTTCTTCTTGTCCATACGCGTCCAGCAAAGTCTAGCAATATTGCACAAGATTGTGCTTCCCTGTTAAACAAGTGAATAATATTCAGATTAACTGAGACAGTTGGAAAACCTATGGCTTGTAACATGGAGATTGCTAGCTTCGTACCGACCCTGGCCTACTCATCAGCAATGCAATATCTAATGATATCCCTATCCCCCGGAAGCCATGTAAGCGTTATCATTAAATGATTCAATATTTCTCTTAAAAATCCTACTTTATGAAGGACGGGGTATCTCTTAAAGTATATTCGAATCTTGTGCTCTGTTGTAGGAATTTATTGCAACACCACCAATTATCGAGTCCAACCACTACCAGTTACAGAGTATGTACCTCCTTCCAATTCCTTTTTTGTGCGACAAAATGAAGCGCCTCAAATATATAAAGCGGTGAACAAACGAACACACAATTTCGTTTGATTAAATATGTTGCCAACCTAGTGTAATTTACTACCGCAGACGACAGCGCGATTTAGTGTAGCAAAGGCAATAGCAAACAAGTTCGAAAATTAATAACACCACTGACAAAAAAATGGAAGGAAGGCAAATCAATGTTGCCAGGATAAATTTTGTAACGAACTTCTGTACTTTTCTTAATTAGTTTCTATGACTCCACTAAACGAAATTAATCAATTATAGTACAGACGCAAACCATATACTGACATGAATTTATAACTGTCGGTAATACTGTGTACATATGTTGAGTACCGTATCTATGGTGATTTTTCATATTTATTCACCACACCAAAAAAATGCACCACACCTGTCAAACACATCACAATAAAAAGTAATTTTTTGCCGAGATATTTTGAGCCGTCAGTCAGTCCACTCCGCCTGAGTCTGACGCCACACACCCCCACACAAGGCTACCCAACGACTACCCCAACCGACACATACAAAACGGAAAGAAGAACACCACCACATCACCACCTTTAACACAGCACCTCAATAATCGTTCTTAAACTACAAGTGACTTAATTTCGTTTAAAGTTTGTTGTGGTTTTTTAACGAACGAAGGAAATTATTCATTCACTAAAAATTAATAACAAATTATTAATTCACAATAGCAGTTATTTAGTTAACAATTAAATTACTTTTTTTTGTTTATTTTAGAATCACCGCTCAAATATTTGTTGCAGTTCTATAAATGGATTGTAAAAAGCTAGAAAGAGAGTTAGTATAAGTAAGGTGAAATCAATATAATTCTCGATTACTTCTCTTCGTTAGTTCTTATTTTTCTCTCATGTTAAGATTTACGCGAAGCGCTTGAAAAATAAAACTCTATGTGAGGTAATGAAACTGTATGAATAAGTAAATAGCCTACAGACATCCTAGATATTAGCTTTCTCGATGAAACTATGGAAAGTGCCGGCTTTCTGGTATTCAGGCGGCTGACAGAAGATGAGCTGGCGAGAAGTATCACTAAATTGATAGCTAATGGATTTATTCCGTTAGCCTTAAATCCGGTAATTATATCAACAGGAATAAATAGTGATCAAACTTAATAAGAGCACTGTAGAATATTGTGATTGGAAATTGGGTACGAAAATGTTCTTCACCATTTGATAATTACATATCCGGCCCTATATAAATATACACACTAGCAACCCACCCTCTATTATAATTGTTATTTTAATTTGTGGTGAATTGAAACTCACTTCATATTGAAATCTCACCTCACTTTATTGTTTGAATGGCTGCGAAGTAATAGGGCGGTTGCCCTACGAGCGATATTAGTGGTGGGCATGAGGGAAATCGCGCCTGTTCATTATCTTCTTTTTTATTCTCTCTCAACACCGATCGGTCGTTTGTCCTTTTCGTCCAGCTTGGAGAAAAAAAGACAAGAAGAATAGACAGACAAACAGTCAGGTATTATTCACTCCTCACCCACCTTTGCTTTAAGTAATCACCACACAAACGCGCTGTTTATCGTTTTTTATCAACAAATTTTGAAAATTCTCAGCTAGACGTAACCGATAACGTCCATGAAAAGCTTCCAAATCGGGTACGTTGTATCGTCATCTGTTGTTGAAATGCAAAAAAATGCAAGACAAAAGAATGTTTTTCAAAATTCTACCCAATTCTACTCAATTTTCTGTATTTTTAATTTTTTAAAACAATAAAGAATTTTCTAAATATTTCCTATGCCGTTTGGGTTTGGTTTGGTTTTAAAACTCATCTCATCTGTGGTCTGTTAGAATTTATTTTTAAATTATACATTATTTGTTAGCATTTATCTGTGAATGATTGCGAGAAACATACTACAACTATTGTGAATTGTTATATGTCATAATCGTAGAACAACAACACGTAAATGACATAGTAAAGTAAGTGACAGCCAGTGAAGAAAATTAGTTGTTCCTTCTCCAAATTGCAAAATTTTAATTATTCATGGATTTCTACGTAAATAATTAACAAATGCTGTTCTATTGATTTAAAAATCGAATAATTGAAGTGATGACATGTAAATACGTGTGTGCAACAACAATTTGTTTATGAAAGAAACCTTAAAAATAAAGAAAATTAATGCCAGTGTTGGTGTCTCTTATAACATTGGCAATGAAATATGAAAAACTACACCCACTCTTCAAAGTAAATGTTGGAAAACAATAACAAAAACAAAAACAACCACAATACATTGTATTTATACAACAATATACAGCAATTGTTGCAAGTGGGGAGAGAGGCAAACGAAAAAGGGGAGAGTGAAAAAAAAATCGAAAAACAACAAAAATTTAATCATACAAATAATAACAATAGCAATTAAATATACAACAGCAACAACAACAAATAATATAAATCAACCATCTACTAAAAATAGATAAACAAACAAAATATTTAAAAAAAAGAGAGATATTGACAGAAAACAAACGTTCCATTCGTTCATGCCATGAATAAGCAATAGAGCTCCTCCAAGTGTTTTGAAGTGGAAAAGAAGAAAATAAATTTTATTGCCTGTGTGTGTTTTTTTTTATTATAATTTTTCAATTTAAACAATAGAAAGTGATTATTCAAGTGTTGGGAGGACTACGTATTCAAAAATTCCATTTCAAATTCCATATTCTCATACCATTTGTAAAGTAAGCTTGTTTTGTTGTTCAAATTTAATTGCTCACTACATCGCTGCTATTGCTGCTGCTGCTACTACTACTGCTAACGTCGCGGTGCCTCTCAGTTGGAGTGGTTGATGTCGTTTTATTAGATTAACAAAAACAAATTTGTACGTTAGAAATTAACAATGACGTCTCTGGGTACAGGAACTGCTGCTATTCCCACCATTTCGGCTGCGGTTTCATCATCTAACTTATCGACAAAATCGTCGTCGTCGTCGTCTAGAAAAAATTCTTCTAATGATGCCTTGTATTCTATCAATGATAAGCAGCAACAACAACAACAACAACATTTAACAACTAAACAAATAGTACAACAAAAATTCAAACAAAACGAAAATGTTTTATCGGTAATGACAACAACGCAGCATTTTGAAATGCTTATGAATTCAATTGCATTTATTCTCCTCTTCTTTTTTACCATGACAGATCTTCGAGGCATATCAGATTGTTGGTCAAGAACACACAAGTCGTATTTTAAGTTTGGTTGTCTCTGTCACCGGTGGCACATATGCGGTCTTCTCTATGACGGCAACTCGTCTACCGCCGAGGAATTGCTGTGATATTGCCATTGATAAAGTGTTTCCTCTAAACGAGACATTTCAGATGGGAAGTGGTAAGATAAAGCACAAAACAATGTAAAGATATGCAGTTTGTAAGTTCTGTTCTTGTTTGTTTATGATAAAAGTTACAAGTTATTTTTTTACTACAGTGGTGGACGAATTTTTAGCATTAATAATTCATAATTCATCAGACATCAAAAATGAAATATGAAAAAAAAATATTTCTTCGACTTCCTCTCAGCTGATTTCTGGCAAAAACTCTGAGAGTAAATAAAATTGCCATGAAAAGTTTCTCAAAAAAATCTGTCGTTCGGAGTCGACTTTAAACTGTAGGTCCCGCCACTCATGTATAAAATTAGCACACACAACATAAATATGGTGTGAGAAGCTAGGCCGTAATCCTGACTGAAGGGTTGTAATGGCCAATTATGTATGTAATTCATAGAACCTATGAAATTTATCGATATCTATAACGCCTTGCAAATACAGGCTATTTTAAGTTATTGTTTCTTCTTTGAAATGGAAATTCCTGAGGATTAGGTGGAATACACAAGTCGGTTTAGCTCTCCACATTACAACAAAGTAGTTTACGTATCTCTATTCCTGTATACAAGCAATATTACCATTAGTTTTGGAAGTTGCATGAACCATGGGATGAAGCTGAGGGTGCAGAAATCATTCTGTCGATAATGACGATACATTTTGCTACGCGGCAAGCATACTAGACAAAGAGGCGACTGTATGCTCGCATTAATGAGGCCGTACCTGCATTTTTTTTTAGCTTAAGAAGTTGAGATACCGTGACTCATAAAGAGCTGCTGTAATTGACATTCAAACTGTGCTAGACTTTGTGAATAAATTTTAATGCAGAATATTAAGCAATATTCCCTCAAGAATATTGAGTATTCGCTTGTGGACAGATGGAATTCAATGTCGTAAGTGGAACAGGTTTGAACACACATCGTACTAGAAACCAGACAAAGTGTTTGTCTTCTGAGACGAACAGCATAGCCTTAGAGAGACAAAATTCTAACCTCAAACTGTCGAAAGAAAAGTTTTTGTTCTTCATTGGATTTAATTTGTTGTAGTTGTAAAACTACTTGTCGCTCTTGAGCTGAGTTGGCAATCTATGGTAGAGTGGTGCTCCGGAACCTACATAGCTCTCATTGCCGTGGTAACGTGGACTTAATTTTTCTACTGTGCTTATGATCGTTTAAACAATCAATCGTATTGTGGTAACAAATAGGTTTAATTGCTGAGTTTTACATTCAAACAATGCTTTCTGTTTACAACAGAATCAGTAGGAAGAAACGCTAGTATTGTTATTGAGCAAACAAGATGCCATGAATAGTTTTCGTTTTGCTTTCTTATTCAAACACTTAGAAAATATTTACAAATTTCGTTAGGTCTAGTAGGAACTTTATGTTTTTAATTCTTATCAGAAGCTTCAATTTTAAATTAGATGCTGCATTAATATTTATGCATTCGTTTCGAGTCCATTAAGCACGTTTACAATTGTTATAACTTTTGTTTGGTTTTGTGTGCGAATGGGTGTTATACTCTCATATCATTTACAATAAACTATTTTCAACGCTTATATAGACTTTCATTTTATCTTTATTGTTAAATATCTGTTTTGCAAATTATATTAGTTTACTACGTGACATTTAATTTAATATTTCAGTTTTTAGGAGCAGTTTTTAAACAGTTTGTAGAAGTTTATTTATTTTTAAATGCTTCTCTCTACAAATTTCGCTTGCCCTTTATGTTAGATAAACAATAATTAAATAAGAAATATTGTTTGAAGAATAGAAACTTAAAAAATATTTCAAAATGATACGAATGATGTGTCAGATATAGCCTCTGAAAGAGCGCAACGATAGGAAATCGATAGCCTCCTTGCATAATTTTCCCATGTACAGTAAGCGTCATAAGAAAGTGTACATTAAATTACCGTTATTTTTATTTTAAAATTGTTTTGTTGCCAGTTTTTAAAATTGAAAAACAAATTCGAAATATTTTCAAATTTTTTCGGGTTCTCTTCTTAAGTGGTAAAAGTTGTGTTTGTTAAAGTACAGTTTCTTTTGATGCTCACTATATGTCCATTAACCATTTGTTTGATTTACACTAGCCAGCTACGTCTAATTGTTCTCTTGTTCTCTGTATCTTCAGACAGACCTAGGAGTTTACAGTCAAATTTGCAGGATTGTTGGCCCTTCACAGTGATACGCAAGCTAATGGAGTTTCAATTATAGGCCAAAGTGCTGTAAATATTCTGCGAAGACATTAAAGACATGGAAAGGACCAAAATTACGTGTCGTAACTTCCATATAGCATTGTGGTTTTAACATTATTTAGTTCAGTTAAAGAGTTGAGAGGATTGCGAGAGATAAACCATGATCTTTGCCTTTACTAGTTCGCTTTTGAGGTCCTGAGTGGAATCATTTGTTTACAAAACATGGGGAGTACTGGCATATAAAAGTTTCTACATCTTTAAATACATTGTTGGACAGCATAAGTGGTTGGCTTTGTCAAACACTGTTTATTTTCAATTTCACTTTTGCGATCGTCAACTGAACCAGCTTTCCCTTCATACGTATGAGATTAAGGTTAAGTAAGCAGATGTCATGCTTTTAATTCAAGTGTTCCAAGGAATTACCGAGTACCGAGTGATTCCAGTAAATAAACGTTAGCGTATAACCCTTTATGGCGTCCTTTCTTGCAATACCTATAAAATATGGCTGCTAGCATCACAGTAAAGACAGTTTATTTTAGTTTATGGGTTATTTTCTCTGAGACACGCTTATATTTAAGGTCATACAGCCGGGTTTTCTGTAATAATATATCAAAAGCCTGCTTAAAGTACAGAAACGCTAAATAGTGTAGAAAACCAAAATGTCATGGACTTCTTGCAACAGTTTGTTCTGGTATTGCTCTTCTATTAGCTGTTCCTGTTTCAGCTCAGCATGTGCACAAAGTTGGGAATTATTATACATCGCCTGCATCTTATCTTATCTAGTATTGCTGTTGACTATACTATCATGTCGCTGTTGCAGTAGTAGTTTTGCATTCCGGTTTCTTGCACTTTCATTTCGATCTTAAGAATCGATCCCTTTGAAATAAATGGTCATGTGACGCCAGCGAATTTTTAAATTTAGATTTTAGCAGACCATGCCCGGTTTGCCACAGCATTGTTACATTTTTATTCTTCTTTTATTTGTCGAGTAACTCATAATATTTGAATTAATTTAGTGATTCATCCTGTACCTCATGGATTAAATTTAATTTCAAGATGTTTTTCTTCTCATCTCTTCCGCAGACAGAAAAGGTTCCATTTCCCAACTGCAGTTTACATTAAGGAATGCCGATGAGAAGCCATCAAAATTCTTCTACTATCCGATTATAACCGATGAAGAAGCTTCAGATTTTGATACTTTCCAAGCTCAAATACATTCAGCAAAAATGTCTATGATCCATACAACGAACGAAATGAATACTTTAAGCTTTGCTTGGATAAATGATTATCGTCAGATAGGTGAAGTGAAGCAGGAAATGAAGCGTAGAGAGAATGAATACATAAAATATAAAGATTTTACGTAAGTTTTCTTCTTTTTTGTTTTGTTTCTGACGCAATACAACATAACACAAGTACTTAAATGTGGTTTGATTCTTTTTAAATAGAATTTATTGCGCCACATATAATGTGAATAATAAATCATATTGTGATTCTCCATTACATTTGTGGTTGGCTGCTTGTGAGCAGCCACCAGATATATATGCCATAGCCTTGCAGGAACTGGATACATCAGCCAAGGCCATAACATTTAGTGAAAATCGTCCAGATGCCTTGTGGATGTAAGTAAAAGCAAAAGAAGATGCCATAAATGTTTTGAATTCTAAACCATGAAATGAATTTCCCTTTTTCAGTAATAAAATGCTAGAGAGTGTACATGACAAGGGTGAATATGAGGAGTTGACCTCAGTGCGTTTGGTGGGCATGATGTTAACTGTTATCGTTAAAAGGCAAATACGCTCTTCTATTACACGCTATAATGTTAAGACCATTGCTCGTGGCATTTTAAATGCTTTGGGCAATAAAGGTGGCGTTGCTGTTAGCCTGCAGTTGAATGAGGCCAATTTATGTTTTGTTAATTCCCATTTGGCTGCCCATATGGGTTTTGTTGAGGCACGTAATGAGGATTATGCCGGCATTGTTAAAGGCCTGGTGTTTGATGATGAACTAAGAAGGACCATAAATGATCATGAGTGTGTTGATATCCTTGTTTCTATTGTTTTAACATGAAACGTAACTTATGTTGTCTTACCTTTTTTAGCCACATCTTTTGGATAGGCGACTTAAATTATCGCATAGAAGAACCGCCTGGCTTGCAATTGCCCGTACCTCGTGCACAGGCCTATATAGATGCAGAGCTACTGTTGCCTTATGACCAATTGCGCCAGGAAATGCGTAAAGGCAACTGTTTTGAGGGCTATACCGAAGGCCCTATTAATTTCCGTCCCACTTATAAATATGATCCCGGTACTGATAATTACGATAGCAGTGAGAAACAAAGAGCTCCCGCTTATTGTGATCGTATTTTATGGAAGGGCTCACGCATTACCCAGCTAGCCTATGACAGTGTCATGGATATTCGACAAAGTGATCATAAGCCCGTATATGCGGTATTTCGTGTAAGCATCAAGACCCGTGATGATCAATTATATAAAAAGGTCCACGAAGAAGTTCTAAAGCTGCTGGACAAGCGTGAAAATGAAAGCCAGCCACAGATTACCGTGGAGAAAACTATCATAGATTTTGGTGTGGTACGCTTCAATGAGCCCGCAGTTTGTGATTTTACAGTTTCAAATGCTTGTCCCATACCAGTGGATTTTGAATTTAAACGCAAGGATCCACCCCTAAATGATATATGCGAGAAATGGCTAAGGGTAGAGCCACGTTTCGAAAGTTTAATGATTGGTAAGGCTTATTGGCCTCTAACTTCGGTGATTGCAACATGAAATTTTCTTTTTTTTTTCCTTAACAGATTCCACTAAAAGTATACGCGTTAAATTAATGGCCAATGCCGATTCCATTACGGGCTTATTGAATAAAATACGCACCACCGGCAATTGGAAATTTGATTTTGACATTTTAATATTGCAAGTGAAGAATGGTCCTCATATTTTCATCACTGTCACAGGCGAATACAAGCCCAGTTGTTTTGGTTTGTCCATGGAAACCTTGTGTCGTACGAATCGCCCGTTATGTGAATATGATCAGCAGCAAATAAAAGAATTGGTGAGCCGAGTTGTTTTTATTAAAATTTAAAAACAATTCGTATTAATTTGTGTGTTTTTATTTAAAGATGAATGATGATTCACCTGAGTTTCGTGTTACCATGCCCAGGGAGTTCTTTTTGTTAATCGATTATTTGCATAAACAAGGGCCATTGGTGGAAGGTGCTTTTTCTTTAAGTTCTTTGGAATTCAAACGAGCCAAAGATGTGAAATTTAATTGTATAAGAGACTGGCTGGACACTTGGTCCACAAATGAATTTCGTAAGTTTTTGTTTTTGTCTCTGTTATTAGGAATTAAAATCTTACAATATGCTCTTCCCTTCAGCTGATACACCTCATGCTGCGGCTGAAGCTTTACTTATGCTACTCAATTTACCTGAGAAGCCTTTATTAGATCCTTATGTTGAAGATCTGTTAAAAACCAATACCACCGCCGAAGCCATGGAATTGGTTGCACAACTTAGTTCACCTAAACGTAACGTATTCGTGCACTTGTGCATGTTCTTACGTGAAGGCATTGAACGTAAATATTACAATCCCATGCATGTGGGTAAGTATAACAACAACAACAACAACAACAACAACAATAATTTAATCCTTTTTTGGAATTTTATTTTAATTTTCCTTCTTTTCGTTTTTTTTTAAGCCACCATATTTGGACGAGTTTTATTGCGTAGCACTACCAAATCCATGGATTATTATCGTGATACACGTTGTCGAGAGTTTATGCAACGTTTTGTTACCACTGGCGAAATGAGCACTTTATCATCCTCATCATCAGCAACAACCACACCCACCACGCCTGCAAGTCAAGCCAAATTGCCAGGCCATGCTGTTTCTTCAACTTCAACACATTCTAATACGGTCACGGCTGCCAAAAGCAATTTAATGGAAACGACTTAATTTTTCTTTTTCCTTTTTTTTCGCTATTTTACTGTTATTTTACTGTTAATTAACAGGCAATATTATTATTTAAGATTTTTCCTCTTTTTAATTTTCCATCACATTTTGAGCAAAGAATTTTTCATGTTAAGTTAACAACAAAAGTCAAAATGTTTTTTGTTTTTTTTTTTTTGTTTTCGAATTCAACTTCGAAATTTTCGAAGTTAAAAGAAAATTTTAATTTTAAAATTTATTAGTAGTGAACAACAACAACAGTACAATTTTATTTAATTTTTTTTATTCTATGCATAGAATTTCTCGTATTTTAAGCATTTCTTTTGACGAAAGAAACCAAACGAAACTGAATTCATACAAAACAAAACAAAAATTAGTTTAAATACCACACACTAGAATATTTTCTCATAACAACGATTCAATAGTTCTTTAGGATTCCATTCTTTTAATCTAATATTTGAAGAAAAAAAACTTGATTTACTCTTTCTGATTCTTTACATAACTTGTTATCGGTTATCGGCCTTTCACTCCCTCTCTCCTTGGGTGTAAGGCAAACTCTATCGTTGTATTTATTTTATATTTAAACAAAACTAAGTTTAGAATCTGTTAATAGAAATAGAAAGTCATTGTTTAACGTTAAAACAAACCACAAAAACGTAAACGTAAACGTAAACGCAAACATAAACGTAAAGAAATTTATGAAATTTATAAACACTTTTTTAAAACTTAAAATCCAACAATAATTTACGTTTGATACATGGCGCATCATCGTTAAATGCTTTCATAATTAAATTAAAACAATATTTAATAAATTAAATAAAAAAAATTATAGAAAATAATCACAGAATGAGGCGAATACTTTGTTTATTTTTTAACCAGTAAAGTGATGGAATAGTTTACCGAATTATTTTTATGCATTGAAGGACTACAAACTCTAATGAACGATCACTACTACATCCATAATAAGCATAACGTTGCGTATTCGTGTCATTAAGGATCCATCAGTCTGATATCCTCAACAATATTCGAAAGAAAATTGAATTCCGTATGACAAATTCTATATGCAGGTATAAAGAGCTTAACTTTCTTAAGAAGAAATACCATAATGCCCGGTTTATTGCCCTCTGCTTGGAAATATAATCGAAAATACTAGCGGTGTGTATCCGAAATCATGTGCTGATGACTGAAGTGGCAAACGAATTGGAAAATATGGTTGTTATTCTCTTAAAGAGTTCTTTGTTTCTAGCAAACGTTAACACAGCTGACCTATCTATCTATTTCCGCGGATTATTTTGTTATGGTGCATAGCAAGAAGTTGTTGTAGTCTAGTTGTAGTTGTGTTATTAGACGTAAAGCCTCGGTTCAAAACCCAGATCAAAACTAAAATATGAAAACATTCTCTTCGGTGACATTCTCTCAGCAGATTTCTGTTAAATACTCTGAGAATAAAAGAAAATTGCCATGAAAAAGTTTCTCATAAATCAGCCGTTCGGAGACGACTTTAAACTGCAGGTCCTGCTATATGCTATATGAGAGAAACTAGATCGTAATCTTGACTAAAGGGTTGTAATGATCAATTCTGTATGTAAATACCAATTCACAATCCGAAATGGCCAATTTTTCCATGACTCTGGCGTATAAATCTAGCAGAATTTAAGGTTATGTTGGCTTTAAAAACATTGGTTCGTTACTGATTCTTATACACCTACGTCTGAAGAAAATTCCATGAGAAAAAGTCTAACCCGGTAAAATTACACGATTTCGGTGGCCAATTCAGCTGAGATGACCATGCCCTCAAATCGCTTGTGCAAAATATCCAATGAGGAATGAGCTGTAAGGCGTGTTAGTGCTGTCTGGCATGCCGTTGGCGTCTAATTCAGGCCATAAGAAGTTCGTATTCATCGACCCATAGCGATCGATGGTGTGGCTAAAGTGACCAAGACCCGCACCAAACAGAAAATTTTTCGAAATGTAGGTTACACTGTTGGGATTAAGGTGGATTAACAATTATTTTTGTCCACATATCCATTCATCTAGAAATGTGCCTCATCGCTGAAAAAGATTTTTAGATGGAAATTAGGATCTGTTTCTAATGGCTCCAGGGCCCAAACAAACACACGTCGTTGTCTATGGTCATTTAAGGTCTGCCAAATGCCGACTCTAGTAGGTAGTGTGTTAACTTATACAGATGTGAGGTCACGGTTTAATACCCAGATCAGACATCAAAACGAAATATGAAAAATTATTCTGCGGCGATTTCCTCTCAGCAGATTTCTGGCAAAAACTCTGAGAGCAAATAAAATTGTCATAAAAAGTTTCTCAAAAATCTGTTGTTTGAAGTCAACTCGAGGCTGTAGGTCCAGCAAATCATGTATTGGCACAACATAAGTGGTATGAGAAACTAGGTCGTAATCCTGTATGAAGGACTCTAAAGCCCAATTACGTATTAATGAAACGCCGAGTTCTTATGATCTCAGATCTTAGGTTTCTTCGACTTACGGTGGACTGAGGCGTATCCACCGGACAGCGAATAGTTGTTACGGTAGGACGATTATAGCGATCGTACAATTGACGAAGCAATACTTTTTCTCAAACAGAATTACCATTTTGATGGAATAATTTTATTATTTGCACGTGTTGTTGAATGCAATATCCGTGCTTGGTGATTTGGTGAAACGGACTGAATAAATTGACAACTAATTTGACGGCTGTAGTTTCAACAAGATGGCCGTTATTGACAGATCCTATGTAATGGTGACCAAGTTACTTCATATTCACTGAGGCCATTTATTTTGAACGCAGCAGTTTCATTAAAAGTTCGATTAATTTCAGGCCAGACCTCGCAGAATTAGAAGAAAACCAAGTTTTTACCTCCAGAACATGGTTAGTTCCGATTTCATTCTTCATTGCCTGTAATAATCACACACACTCTCTCCCTCTCTCTCTCTTGTCTGAAAACCTTGTTAAGAGAAAAATTGAGTTACAAATTTAAAATTCCATTTTGCATTTAAAATTACTTTTTCCTGGCTTATCACATGTTAATTTTCTTTTTAATTTTCTTTTTAATTTTTATTTTCATTTTTAATTTCACAATAACATTTTAATTTCCTATGCCTGCCGCCTGGTGATGGTAGATGGTAGTGTGGTAACATGTGGTGTTCAACTGAACGGCAAGGTCTACTTGGTTCATGAGCCCATAAAACGCACATACATTTACAAACTTTCATGAACATATTCACACACATATTAAGGACATACAGAGAGGTATTAACACGTAAGAACTTGAATGTAAAAGTCCCCAAAGTGTTAATATGTTTCTTGAGTTTCATCTCCATCTCCACTCCAGTCCTCTACTCTCCTGTGCACAGTAGCTGCTGTTACTTCTTTTGTAAACAGAATGGCAGGAAACATACAAACAACTGCGCAGACCTTCAGATGAACCAAATGAAAATTGTATGCATGTGTCTATGTATTTGTGTGTGTATGTGTGTGCGTAGTTTGGAAAAGTGAAAATTAGCTTAATGATTTGATGAAAATTAAAGCCAAGTATGTGTATGTGTCCGTGCGAGTTTGTAGTGTGTAAACGAGTGCGTATAATACATACGAGTCTCACAGTGAATCTCTAAAGAATTCTATGAAGCATAAAATGAAAATTACAAAACAGAGACAGAGAGAGAGAGAGAGAGAGTGAGAGAGAGAACACAAGAGAGAAAGGGACCTTGAAATTATTTTCGTTACGGTGTTAGGAATCAAAAACTAAGAAAATTCTAAGTGAAAATGAAAAATTTTCTTTTCCAGATCCAAACTAAGAAAGAAAAAAGACGACAATATGTTGCTGGCTGTTAACGTCTTTTATGAATCCTCCGATCTTTTCATTCAACTCTAGGGCTGTCAGTTTCATTACTTTAAGGGGGAAAAACTGGATTGAATTCAGTTGCCTATTCAGCAATTTACTGAGTGTTACAAGTAACTTATTTAAGCATAGTTTTCTATAAGTAAACTAAAATATAAGAAGCTTGAATAAAAGGCAACCGAAATATTGAACACATTCCTTTAAGGGTATGTCTTAAACATTTCGCGATGGTTGACGTCGTGTAAATACGCCAGTTACGTAATGCATCACAGCGTTTGACGGCGTGTAAATACGGCCATTACGTACTGCGCCACAGAGACTGATGGCGCTTATCCAAGGCAGTCATTTATTTGTTTATTATTTACCTGCGCTTTCGGAAACGATAACTAAGTTGCGCCGTTGTGATAAGTTTTCACTTTCGTGAAAAGAAATTGGGTCATGATAACGTGATTGATAATTTTAATTTTTTTAACGCTCTTGAGTAGTTTTAGTATAAAAATGAGGTCATGAACTTTGGATGATTCACTGTATCAATATAGCAATGGCCAGGCCTGTCTTAACCTATAGATAAGCGGTAGGATAGGAATTAAGTGGCAGGAGAACAAAGCTCACTCTGATAGTGTGGATATAAACATCTGCCATTATCATTATTTGAAGTTCCTTGCATATCGCACTTCACCTCCCAGTAATAATCGGCACTGGAGATAATGCTGCTCGGCTTTCAACTGGAATTATATTTTCTTCGGGGTTTAGTAGTTAAAATTAGTCAGCTAGTCAGCGTCTATAGGCGACTGGACATTGGCATGGATTAAATATTCACTTGAGGTTTCTAACTGAATTTGTAACTTTCAAAAGTAACGACTACACACGCTACTACACTATGACTGCCTGAGAAAATTTAGAATATCCAATCCGTAATGAGAGGTTTGGGAAAGTAGTGTAAAATGCCGCTTCGTTGAGATTTTCACTAATAGCTGGAAACTGTATAGGACTGAAGCATACCTTTTCAAAATTGGCAGGCATAGTTTACTCCATAAGGCTACTATATAAGTGGAACGTCTTTCGTACGGGCTGCTATAAGGTTTATTAAGGATGAAACCATCATTTAGAAAGGATATTAACATGCTTTTGGATAGCCAAGTGGCTATCAGAGCACTGGGTTTCCAAGTGATGACCTTTAATATGACTTACGACTGCTATGAGTCTCTCAATGATATGAGGGTGCAGTACAACACTCAGTGCATATGGGTTTCAGGGCATAATGGTATTCCCGGATAACTATAAATCGGTTGAATTGCCACACCCATCCAATTGAGTGAGGTGAGTCCTCTACAATTGGTATCTGTTTGAAAACCTGTAAGCGTATAATTTAGAATGCAGAACGGATTCTGTCAACATCGCGAAGGTAGTTTTAGTTACGGGCGAAATAGCGAAAATCTATCCAAAGCTATGTGCTAATGTGCTTAAAATGTAAAGGTACGCGTTCCGCATGGTGCTTGGAAGATAATGAAATTGATCTTCACCTATTGTCTACACGCCTTATGCTATGATGGAGAAAATCTCTTGATTTTTATTATGCACGTTGAGAATGGAGCCTAAGCCCAAGTGGCTTCACTTGAAGTTCTAGGTGAGACTAGGACTAATAGAAATGCATAACTGTGGGATCACATAAATCGCTTGAGTTAGTATATCCCGACTTCTAAGGTTGGCAGACACCTCTGTCTGCCAAATGCTGGTGACGATTAACCAGCCAATCTGCCGCTATTTAGGTTCCTAAGATTCTACACAATTTTTGTCTCAAGCACTGTAAAAATCTAAAGAAAATCTGCTTAAAAAAGCTAGAATATTCGAAAATAGTAGGGAATAAATGCGGAATTTGGTACGGATAGCTTCCGTGCTCTTTACTTACATACATAATTGAACATTACAACCCTTTAGTTAAGATTACAACCTAGCTAAGCACACCAACCATGTTGTGGGTGTTAATTTTAAGCATGAATGTTGCAAACCGCAGTTTATAGTTGACTCCGAGCGACAGCTTTTTGAGAAACTCGCAACTTTAACTATTCGCAGAGTTTTTGCAAGCAGATTGCTGATAGGAAGTCGCCGAAAAAGTCTGAGCTAGGGTTTAAACCATGCACTACTTACTAGACTATGATGACTTAAAATTCTAAAAATTTTGTCTCTTTTATTACCGTTTACGGTCTATGAATTTTCGATTTGAATATTATTATGATCCCCATACCAGTTAGTCCACATCAAATGAATAAAAATTTTCAATTTTCTCAAGACTAAATTCATTAGCCTTTAAGACATGCGTCGGCTTTTAAACTCAGCATATCCTTTCAACACTACACCGCATATTAAATGCCATTCCATAGATCATTTTGATTTATTGTTGCCACTCAAGTTGCAACATTTTGTGTTTTTAACTCTTCGTCTTAATAGGTGTGTAAAGAAATCGTATCTATTTGAACATGAAATGAATACAGAAAAAACAACAACAAAAACAAAAACAAATAAAAAATAAAAACAAATCTTATGGTAAAAAACTTTATTATTCCTGTAACTGTAGCTGTTGTTGTTGTTGTTATTGTTGTTGTTGTTGTTTCTGAATATTTATTTTCTTTGCTTAAAAGTTAATTTAAAGTTCTTGCAACAGACGAAGATAGAACGTAAAGAGCTTGACTTTATAAAAATCGACTTAATTTTCAACGAAAATTCGTTTAACTCACCAACACATTTGAATATGTGAGTGGTAAAGGCATATACATATGCCCATACATACTATATGTGAATACAAGTGTGCTTGTATGCATTGCAACTTGAATTGTATAGAGATGATGAAGCCTGGTGACGATGGAAACCCTTGGCAAATATAATTTTATTTGCGCCTTACCTTTTAACCACAATACTCGTATGCTTCTATACGTATACGAGTAACCTTAAGACGCAAAAAAAAAAAAAAAAAAAATTAATCGTGAGGCATAAAGGTTAGGCCTAAAGGCGTAAGGGCCTTGTTTCTTATTTAGTTAATTGGCCATTACAACTTTGTAGCCAGGTCAACGACTTAGCTTCTCACATCAGCCATGTTGTGTGAGGTAATTGTATCCACGGATGGCTGGTCCTACAGTTTAAAGTCGGTTTTGAGAAATTTTTCATGGAAATTTTATTTTTTCTCAGAATTTTGGCCAAAAGACTGCTCAAAGGAAATAATTTTTTCATATTCCGTTCGAAATGTCTAGGCTGGGGCTTGAACCACGGCCTAACGTCTAATAAGCTAACACACCAGCTACTAGATTACCGCAACTTCCTTCTTAGAATCATGAAAACTCATAATGACCTCACAAATCATTGATAACCTATGCGGGAAAGAAAGCAGAAATATCGATCGATTTCGTCGTTAAGCTTAAAACCACACCAAACATGGACTTCTTCGATCTGCATTGGATGCTCTTGGATCTCATGAGGATTTGTAACGTCAACAAATTTAAAATTTAATATGTTCACGTATCTATTCGTTCAGAGGTAGGCCTATGATGATTTTTCACTGAAAGTTAGGGTCGAATGGCAACTGGTGCAGAGCTTAAAGCCAACACATGTCACTGCTTACGCTTGTTTAACTTCAAGTTCCTGGGTCAGTTGAACAATTTTGAACAGGTTCATGCCCAAGTCATGACACTAAATTCATCAAGTTATGGTTTACGAAAGGCCGAGTCCTTGAAAGCCTACATGAAATCAACTGCAACAGATCTTGGGCTTCTACGACCTGTGGTGAACTCGAATTTGTCCGCCACATAACAAAGGTCCTCTCGATAGGACAACAGAACTCTTATTTCGATTAAACAATTTTATTATTTGAACGTGTTGTCGAATGCTTTGACCGCCACTGTGGTTTGTGCGAAACAGACAGAATAAATAGAAAATAATTTGACAGATGAGGCTTCAACAAGATGGAGGTTATCAACTGGTAATGTTCGAAAGTCACCGCTTCAAGTGTTAGTTGAATGAGAAGGCTTGCAATCGTAGTGTATTAGTACTAGGCAGATTACTCTTGTCCATTGGAAGTTACAGAAGTTTTTGGTCATTAGAACTCTTTAGTCGGGATTACAACCGAGCTTTTAACATCCATGTTGTGTGTGTTAATTTTACGCATAAGTGGAGTTGGCTTTTAAACCACGGGCTGGCGTGAAATAAGCCAACACACTGCCTTCTAGACTACAGCCACTCCTTGTAAGCAATTTTTGTTCAAGTAAAGTCGCTGGTGACAGCAGATCGTGGCTTCGAATCAACTGTCAACGCCATTATCAACTGTCAATGTGCGGCAGTGCCTATTGGATGACACCTGTGCCCTTCTTAATTCCATTTTTCAGAGTTTATCGAGACATCGAGAACATTAATGTTGCCTTTAGCAGCCTTTTACTTTACTTATGTACTCCACCATTTGCTGTTGATAAGGATTTAAAATTTTTGCGGAATTTTTGCAAGCTTTATCTATAGCTTTTGAGGTTTACCCGATTGTTGTCGACCATTATGTCCAAATACTTATAGGACTTTGAAGATGATATTGCCCTTATACCAACATATCTCACATCTTTCCTCGTTCGTGCTTTTCTTGTGCCAGATTTGGAGTTATGGGGTCCTTAGCCTGAGCCAACCGAGATATCATCCGTATTTTCGCACTTGTTTAGTCCTACAGCTCGAAGGACCATTAGTAATCACATTTCAAGTGCTTTAAAGTTAAGTTTTTAAAGTGAACAGTCCTTTTAAGGGCCTCTTATTTACCATTAAAGAGTTTTGATGGCCTCTAGCTATATATGTGTGTGCGTGTAAATACGTATACAAATAAATGCATGTTCATTTGTGAACTATTATTACACAAGACCACACATACATATGTATGTATGTATATAGGGGTATGTACATATTTATATACTTGTACTTGAAACATTATTTACCTTCTTCATCTTGTATGTACGTGCACGCTATGCAAATATTGTTAAGGATTCCCGGATTCCTTTTTGCTTTTGCATGGATATGCTGCCTGCTGTATATTGTGCCACAGTGCGACATTGACGATGAACTTTACGAGAAGAGAACAATTTAACTTGTTGTTGGATGCTTTAAATAAATTGCTGTGTATGTGTATGTGTATGTGTATATGTGGAGTGGATATGAGTATTTGGTGTTTGCTTTTATGCGATTCGGTTTGGTTTCCGTACAAATAAAGAGCACATCTCTGTTGCAATATTCCTTAACGTGTTCCCATCATTCGTTGCTGTTTTCTTATAAAACTTGTGTACGTTCTTACGTTTTTATTTTCTTTTTTCCGTTTTTTTTTGTGGATAATTTTTTGCCGTTTACAAACGTTAGGAGTTTAAACTTTATTTGCAAACATCCTGTTCGTATTTCCTTAGCTCTGTCATGAGAGTACAGTGGCATTAATGCTGGATATGCTGCTCGTATTCGATATTTTTTTTGACATTATATTTCCGGTGTATACTGTTATTCATTTGATTTTGATTTAAAGAAGAGAAAGAATATGAAATCTTAAGGTGCCATGAGATGTCATAGAACAAGTGAAATTCTTTAAGGCTTTAAAAGAGCTTTAAGTCTACAGAACGGTCACCTAAAACCAGGAGAAAAATTTTTAAAATGTTTGAAACGTTATACAACATGTTGGTTGGGACCTAATCGCTCAGGAAATGGTGTTGGAAATGAATTCATCATGCCCCTTACAGATCCATACTCATATTATTGGGTGACCAAATTCGTCTCCAGATCCTGCCGTCACCAACGACATTAACTAAAGAAAAGTTGCGTACAATAAGCCGCCATAGTCTAGAAAGCAATGTGTTGGCTTATTTGACGACAGCCTGTGGTTTAAAAGCCAACTCTACTTATGGTAAAAATTAACACACACAACATCCATGTTGTTGTTCGAAGCTCGATTACGAGGAGAAGGATAGACAATCGTAATGTATTAACACTAGGCAGATTACTTCTGTTCTTTGGAACTTACATAGGTTTTACGTCACTATAACTCTTTAGTCTGGATTACAATTGAGCTTTTAACAACAACATGGGTTTTGGGTGTGTTAGTTTTATTCATAAGAAGTCTTCGACTAACATTTCTAGCAGGGACTTTTGACCGTTAACAACTGATAACGGCCTTTTTGTTGAACCTACATCTGTCAAACTAGTTGGCATTTATTCAGTTTGTTTTGTCAAATCACCGGCGATGGATCTAGCACGTACAAATAATGAAATTATTTCATCAAAATGGCAGTTCTATTCGAGCAAAGTACTGGGCGCTTTGCTCAGTTTACGATCGCTATAATTTTGCTCTCGAGAGGACTTTCACACCAGACTTTAAAGCAACCTAAGATCTGAGTATAGAGGAGGATTATTCGGTTTCAAGACGCTCATAGGAACTCGACCTCTTGTAGACCACAACTTGTTGAACTTTGCTTTATTCTTGGGCTTGGACCATCACAAAATTCAACGCACCCAGGTACTGGATTTAATTAATGAAATTTTGAAACCAAAGGCAACAACGTGTGTTCAATGAAAGGCACTTGGAGTAGTTGGCATGGACCTTAATTTGCTTCAGGAATGAGGAAGATTTCTAGATGAATAGGTATGTGAACATAAGAGCTTCCAATGCATTCACAATAAGCCACTCTTTGATGTGGATTTTAGCCTGAAACCGTTGTGGGATCATATTTATTTGAGAACTACACTAGCCTGATCCATCTCCATTAACAACGAGCGCAATGGGTCGATGGTTATCAACTTCTTTTGGCGTGGCGCTATGAGCCACACAGCTCATTCCACATTGAATTTTCTGCACGAATGATTTGAGGGCATGGTCATCCTACGTTGAGGTCACCGAGATCCGTGCGATTGAACTTCTTTAAACTTTTCCTGTATGGTGTTCTTAAGTTGCAGGTATGTGCGAATATGTCACATACCACAGTCAACATAACCCAGCCTTATTCATACACTCTTTGGTGTGGATTTTGGCCTGGCGGAGCCTTTGCGTCATACTTCTTGAGAACACCATTAACCAGGCCATCACCATCAACAACGAGCGCTATGGCTCGATAATTATGAACTTCTTTTAGACTGAATTAGACACCAACGATATGCTGGACAGCTCTATGTGCAGCACAGTTCAGGCCTCGTGTGATATTCTGCACGAGTAATTTGCGGGCATTGTGATCTCATGTGGAGTTCACCGAGATCCGTGCGATTTGACTTCGTTAGACATTTTCCTGTATGGTGTTCTTAAGTCCCATGTGTATGTGAATACACATTCAACATAACCTAGTCTGATTCGTATGCTAAGTTCATGGAGAATTGGCCATTTGAATGAGGACATTCGAGCGATGTTATGCCTATCTGCTGCCACTGTACTCCTTTGCTTTTTACATCGTTTACACGTTGAGCCCATAACCTAGAAAGAAAAAAAAAAACAAAACCAAACAAACTGCAATGAAACTTTCCTGGTTTTTCTATCCTTTTTCGTTTTTCGGGGTTTCTGTTGTCGTTAAAGTCGCGTAATGATATGATTTTGATGTTGTATTTTGGCTGCAGGATGTATTGTACGATGTATGCAGCGCTAACGCGTATAACGATGAATGTCGGTGGTAATAAGTTATATAAACCTGTTGTAACATTAAATAAACACCGAACATGATGAGGCGAATATCAACAGAAAGTTCTTCTTCTTTCGTATTTTTTTTCTTTCATTTTCTTTTATTGGTTGCCTTGAGGTTGCAAGAAAATTGGCAAGTTTCTGTCACATAATTACACCACAGGCGTGTTGCATAATTACACTCGTACTTCAACTTGTACGCCAATGATGTTGCACATTGCAACAACAACAACAGCAAGTTTATAAATGACAGTTTGTCTGTCTGACAGTTGGCAAGTGAGAGGCGTAAATAACGTCAGCATACCGGTGTTAATGTGAGAAGAAGAAAAAGAAAAAGAAGAAAAAAAGAAAACGTAAAAGGCAGGAAGGATTCTCTGGTACAGGAAACTTTTTGGTTTATTTGATGTTGCAACAGCAATAACAACAGCAACAGCCAGGCCATTGATAATTGCATGAAAATGGTGAAACGAAGAGAGTTCAGTTGAGCAGAGTTGAGTTGAATGAATGAATGCCTGTGCTCAGCTCAGCTCAGCTCAGTTCAGGATGAGTTGAGGATTAATTTGAAAATTCCTTACAAAGATAAGAAAATAAATTAAAAGTACCTGGTGGTTATGTGGTGGCGGCGGCGGCTTCCTATTAAGTATTTAATTTAATCCTGCCAAAAAGGAAACGTTGCCAGGTAGGCGAGAAATATTAAAGGAAATACTTTTATTAACTCAAATACAACGTAGCATTAAAGGAGGTTTTAAAAAAGTTGGCTACAAAGGACAGAAAAAAATCGAAAAAAGAAGAAGAAAATAATGTTCAAGGATTCTATGCCAGTAAAGCACAAGGACTATGTCTTCACTAGGTTAGCAAGCAGAAATTAAACGAAAAATTAATTCTTAAGAGATCGTTTGGCTTTGTAGCCTTTGGCTGTAAGAATACTCTGCTAGAAGTTATGATAGAACTTGATGAGTGTGTTTTAAGAAAGAGGAGAGTGAGGATCGGATATGATCGTATGATCAGAATTCCTTATTGAAATTTTGAATGACTGTAGGAAACCTCATCAGCTATTTTATTTTGTAGCGGGAGTTCACGATCAATGCGTGCTGCTCGATGCTTTGGAGGACTGTAATAGGTTAACGAAGTTCTATTAGATATGGAAGAAGACTAGTGCAGAAGAGTTACCTTGATTGGGCCTTCGGTTCTTTCGCTTCTGGCAATACTTATGTCATTCTATTCTGTCACCAAATTCACAGTACTGAACGTAGTCTACTAGGTAGTGTGTCGGCTTATTAGACGTAAGGTCACGGTTTAAGCCCAAGGTCAGATATCAAAACGAAATTAAAAAAAAAATTTTTCTGCGGCGACTTCCTCTCAGCAGATTTCTGGCAAAAACTCTGGGGGAAGCAAATAAAATTGCCATGAAAAGTTTCTCAAAAATCTGTCGTTCGGAGTTGACTTTAAATTGTAGATACCGCCACTCATGTAAAAACTTAACACACACAAAATAAGTGGTGTGAGAAGCTAGGTCGCAATTCTGACAGAAGGGTTGTAATGACCTATTATGTATGAACGTAAGGAATCTATTTATGCTTGAGTAACGTTTGGGATTTATTGGGCCAACCAGAAATTGCACGATTTTACCAAAAAAAACATCTTTTCGGATGAAGCCCATTTTCATGTTGGTCGGTACTTTAAGGAGCAAAATTACCATATTTGGAGCTCAGAAAACCCACACGTGGTCTTACAGAAGCCAATGCAACTATTACGAGTGACGGTTTGCTGCGGCTTGTGGAGTGGAGGCATCATAGGTCTATATTTCTTTGAAAATAAGGACAAGGCAACCATTACGGTCAATGAAGTTACCCATCGCACCATGATAACTGATTTTTTTGTACCCAGTCTTCATAGAATTGATTTGAACGATGTTTGGTTTCCTTACATCTCATGCCACAATCGATTTATTGCATCAAACATTTAATGACCGTTTAATTATCCGGAATGGTAATGTCAATTGGTCACCAAGAAGCTACGATTTGTGATTTCTGTGGGGCGCCGTTAAAGAAAATTGTTATGCCGACAAACCGGAGACAATTGATCATTGGAAGTCTAACATTCGTGATGCCATTGCCGAGATACGACCCTAAATACACGAAAAAATGCACGGAAATTGGTGAGATCGAATGAGGCACTGTGAGGCCAGCCGCAGCAGTCATATGAATGAATTAACAATTACAAAACAAAAACAATTACATTTTACAACAAAACAATACATTTGGCAAAATTTCCAACCGTTTTTGTTTTGTTGCTTTTTTAAATTTAAACTTTCAAATGACCCACCCTTTAGTTATGTATTGAATAAGACTAATCCAGAAGTGTTACAAAATCGTCCAGACATAAAAAAGTATTGGAATACGCTCCATTATTACTACAAATACTATTTAAATTTTCTCTAAAACATAACGGTTTTATCTTGAAATATTGTGTGCCCTTGATTTAACATTAACTTCTCAAACAACCTTCATACAAAACATACGTTTACGTTTACTTATGATTGCATAAAGGCTGGCGTATTTGCTTTTAACTTCTGGTAGCAATTTTTCACCACAGAAATATTGTGTGTGTGTGTGATAGTGTAGGAAATACCCAATATGAGTATAATTTAAATACAGATTTTACGCTTCTATGATTTCTGAAATTCTCTTCTTTATTTCTTTCTTTTATTTTCGACGTTTTGTGTATTAAAATGCAACCATCGTTGAAGGCAATACGATGAAATGAAAAACCAGCAAAAAATTATTGTCGTCAAATCGTTAAGAATCGTTAAGAAGAAATTAAAGAAAACCAAACGTTTAAAAAACGGGGGAAACGTTTGAATTCGAGTGCCAACTTAAACCGATTGAAATCGATATTGGCCTCGGCCTACTGATCCTCTTCTGATCATATGGGATGAGATTTCTAAAATCTTGAATTTTTAAAAGAATTTTCGTTTTCCAAATTTTGTTAAAAATTCTGTTTCCTGACTCAAATCTAACTTTTCATAAATGTTAGCTTGGTTTCTCTCTGTTTTTGGATTTTTCATTTTTTTTCAGAGCTTCGAAAATTCTCTTTCCAGCTGATAACCCATTTACCCCCAAAACGAACCACAAGAGATTTTAATTCAACATATTCTAAACAGTTATCACACACACACATACATATACCAATACAAAAGACACTTGCTTTTATATGTATTAGTTTTAGTTTGAATGTACTCATATTATATACATACATACACACACACTCAAACACTTACATGTATTCGTACGTATGCGAATATGTATGTAAGTATAGGATATCTTTGATAGAAAAGTTTCTCTTAATGTGGTGCAACAATCTGGTTAAATATGCAATATTATCTAAATGTTCGAAACTTAGATTTACAAAGAAACAACAACAACAACAACAACAACATCAGCAATAACAAAATATGAAAAAATATGTTGTAGTACGTAGTATTTGGCAAATATAAATTCAAAATCAAAAAAGAAAAAAAGGAAAAACCAACAACCAGCTTAAGCTTGAATATGTTACAAATATAATTAGAGGGTAAGGGGAAAAGTAATTTCGTTGCAGGTACAGAGTGAAGACAATATAAGAAATATTTTGAAGGTTGGATAAAAGATAGTGGAGAGAGATAAAAGGCTTAGGGCTAGTCTTTAGCAGATGTTCCTAGTACTTACCTACTTAAGTGGCTCATTTATTGGATTTTGACCTGCATTAACCTATCTTTTCAGGCACTTCTGCACTTCCCCAACATGATCCTTCCACCGTTCTCTACGTCGACTTTCGCTTATTCCTGCATCAAATTTCTGTTTCGTCGGAATATATTCTTCTGCCTGAACGACATGGTCGAGCCAGCCCAGTCGCTGGATGTTAATGCGCTACACACCTTTATGTTTCATGCCAACTCGTTTTGTACTGAAGACCTTTCGTAGAATTTTTATCTTGACTACTCATAAGTCTGCTGCTTCGGTTCTTAATAGAGTGCTTACTTCTGCACCGTAAAGTAGCATGGGCAGAATGAGCGACTTGTAGAGTATAAGTTTCGTCTCACTAGAGAGATCTTTTTCAACTCAATTGCCTATTTAGACTATAATAGCACCTGTTGGCAAGAGTTATCCTACACTTGTACTCTAGGCTGACTTGTTGGCAACGAAGGAACCAAATCATCAAAAGAATAGTTGTTGATCGTAATTTGGGATCCAATACGTCGCATGCCCCTCTACTAGTCGACAACATATACTTCGTTTTTTTCTCATTTTCTGCCTAACTCGTCTTGATTAATTTCTGTTCAATAGTGCTAAAGGCAGTGGTAACATCTCGTAATGTCGTCAGCGTACGCAGGCAACTGCAACACGTTTGGAGAAAATACTGCGTTGTATTTTCCCCTTTCACAGAACAATTTCCATGACGAAGGTGATAAGGTCGCATGATAAGGCATCGCATTGCATCAAAAAGTTCCTACCTTGTCGGAGCTGCTGCAACAGCAACAGCAAGGCCATTGATAATTGCATGAAAAAGGGAGTAACGAAGAGTGTTCAGCTCAGCTCAGGATGAGTTGAATGAGGAAAGAATGTTCAAGGATTCTATGTCAGTAAAGCAGAAATTGCAGAACGTTATTCTGCATAGCCTTTTTAGCTTCGCTAGAATGCCAAGCCCAGACATTATCGCAAACGCACGATTCCTTATGAAACCATCGAAAGCCGTCTTATAGGCGACAAAATGATGGTGTGTGCCGATATCCTTTTCAGGTGTCTTCGCCTGGATTTGCCACAATGTGAAGATCTTGCTTGATGGAGCACTTACCAGGTCTGAAATCTTATCAGCCTCTTGACGAATGGTTTCAGACATTCACACAATACACTCGTTGGAACCTAGTATGCGATATGGAGAATATTTATACCCCTGTAATAATAGTATATCGGGGACAGAGCAGAGAACACTGAGATTCTAATCGTTGGACGTACTTTGCACCAAACATACGGGTATTTTGTAAATAAGTTATTGCATGCATTCTACCAGCTCTCATTGCCTCCAGTCTTAAACAATTCAGCGGGCATGCCCCATCAGGATTTGCCACTTTATTGATCTTGCGCAATCACGACTTTGACCTCTTCACGGCTAGGCGCTGGAGTCTCCATGCCGTCATCATTGCTTGGATTCAGTACATTATCATCTCTAGAGGGGGAGTTGGTATTGTCATTGTCTCGTAATAGTGTACAGTAGTGTCAGTGCCACCCATTGTGAATCTGTAACCTAGATACTGTAAATATATAATCTGCTCCATATAATCTATCTGAATCTGCTAGAATTACAAGAAGAAAGCAAAAGTGATATTACAAGTATAGAAATAAGAAAAATGCAATTTACAATAACAAAACTACATTGTAAAATCAAATAACAATAACAAATCATAAGTAAGTTCTAGAAGTTGTCAGATTGGAAATAAATGTGAAACCATCTTATCCGCATGCATATTGTTTACCTAGTCCGAATAACTTTTATCCCCGGCACAATAATTTTTAACCAGGCAATTTCGACAAATTCTATATTGGAAAATTGTGCATAGAAACACCACAGACAACTAAAGCTACAACAGTTACGGTCTCAAAAATCATAAAATAAACTGAGAGAAAATTGTAACGGATGCCGGTAGGAATGTATGAAGTCTTGTTGGTGCCGTGCAAACATTTCTACATCAAACACATAATTAAACCCACACACATCGTAATATACAATGCATAACGGATGTATTATAACATTTCCGTTACAAGTAAATACAGTTAGAGCACACACTCATGCGCTTTGAAACATATTTTGACACACATTGATATGCGATATCTTTACAAATCTACGAGTAACAACACAACGGTCCTACAGAAATATAAAAATCATACACAGGGTTTCCATCTAATGGTTATGAAATTGAAACTCAAATTGAGAAAAAGAAGAAAAAGCGGTAGAAAATAAAACAACAACTAAAATAGAGAGCAAACCAAAAAATGAAATGAAAAAAGAGGGAAACAAAAATTATAAATTGAAGCTAAAAACTTATTTTCGTAATTCACCTGCTGTTGTATTCAACAACGACAACAATAACAACAACAACGCCAACGAATTGGTTGTTAGTAAACCGTTTTCTGCTTGTGATATGTTTGCCAGCATCACTGTTACAGTTAAGTTTGATGGAAAAAAGAAATTCTTGCTTTTGGCTGCTGTTGCTTGTCGCTGCATAAAAATTAAAAATTCAAACACTATCCGATTCCAACAACAACAATAAGAACAACCATAAACGCTGCTTGAATGGAAACTGCTAGT